>WSZQ02082877.1:0-16621 GCA_019419845.2 Weissflogia rhopalogaster
CTGGCATTTTTCTTCCCATTCCACAAGTGATATGTTTGGCGTCACCTTTTTTCCCTTACTGAGTATTTTCCACATTTCCCCTGCTGTTCTACATTCTTTTATCCGGCACATCATAGTCTTCAGACATTGCTCCTTTTTATCTATGCAGATGCTTTCCAGAGTCTTTTTACATTTTACCACCTCCTCCGCATCTATTCTTCCCCTCCTCCATTCTCCCACTGTCCTTCGAAGTACATTTCTAGCCATCCTGCAGTCTTCATCAAACCAGTTCCAGTCCTTATGATTTTGTTTCCTTCTCTTTCTCTGAACACAATTCATAATCATTCTCTCGACCTCCTCTATCGGCATATTTTCCTTCCATTTTAGCTGGTTTAGCCGTCCCTCTATTCCATTATATCCATTCCCCTTTCCCCTTTCCCCCATTACCTCTTCTTTTCGTATGGTCATCTTTACAGGGAAGTGATCTGACCCTCCTTTCCCCTCCACCCGCAGACTTAATTCTTCCCTTTCCACCCCTTTCACCACTATTAAGTCAATCACTTGCGCGCCACAGTAGGTAAATTCCCCTTCCCAGTCCCCGTCCGTGCACCCATTCAATAACTGCCACTCTTCTTCCTGTACCCACCTAACCAACTTCTTCCTTTCTGGTGTCCCCTCCAATGACATATCTTCCATCCCCCTGTGACCACTCCCCCAACTTTTCTAAAATGTCTGATATGTTCCCTCTCTAGTATATCACTGCCACTTTCCACGTACCCTCACTAGCCTTTATGGTCACCACCAGTATCCCTACCCCCAGTTGCTGGGAGTTCACCACAGTCCCCCACCTTCTTCGAACTCCGATTATTATCCCTCCTTTTGCCCCTACCTGTCTTTCCTCCCTCCTCTGCACTACTAGAAATCCATTCAAACTCCGCTGGCATGTCCGGTGTAAGTTTTCTCCATCCCTCCTCATTAATCCATGTCTCCGTCATTCCCACTACACACTTTTCTTCTATCCATTCTTGCCAATCCC
The DNA here is from genome assembly GCA_019419845.2 of Weissflogia rhopalogaster. NCBI lineage: Eukaryota > Metazoa > Arthropoda > Insecta > Coleoptera > Staphylinidae > Weissflogia > Weissflogia rhopalogaster. The sequence goes on from WSZQ02082877.1 coordinate 1,016, forward strand.
TAGCCCAAATTCCGTCTCCCACTTTCTTTTTAAGCCCCGCCACATTTCAAAACCCCCAATAACCAAACTCCTTTGCCCCTGTATCCTCTATCTGTTTCCGTTTTTTTTCAGCCAGCCCTTCGTCCTTCCACAGCCAGGCTTCACTTCCAATCCACAGCCCACCCGAACTACATTTCTTTTGGCCCTCTCTTCCGCTGCTTTCTTTCTTAATTTCTGCTGGATCAGTCTCTCCTCCAGAGTTAGGTCATCATCTAGGTAGATATCCGTTCTTACCAACTTAGTTCTTAATCGCATTATTTCTCGCTTCTTATCCACGTTCCCCAATTCTACCAGTACTTTTCTTCTTTATGTTCCCAACTCGACACATTTCCTCATATTCACTTCCACCCCCAGTTGCATCCACACTTCATTAATTTTCTCCTTCTTAATCCCTGTTACTATTAAGTTTCCTCTTCTTTCCTCTGTCCCTTAATTCCTCCCTTTTTTCAACTTTCCCCATTCTTCTCTTTATTACCTCCCACTTCTCTTCAAAACCGTCTTGCTGCGCGGCTTCCACTTTCTTCCTCTCATCAGCCCGCTTCTTTTTCTCTTCTTCATCCCTTCTCGCTGTCTCAAACTCTACCTTCGCTGCACTGATCTTCCGCTCGATATCCCTACTTTTTTCTTCACTTGTGTTCACCTTTTAACCACCTCCAAACATTGTTCTTCTGCCTTCTTCATCCTCATTTCTATATGCCACATCTTCTTCATACTTCCCTCTTCTTTCTCATTCTCCCTTTTCTCTAACATCTTTTTCAGCCCATGACATTCTGCTTTCAATACCTCTACTTCTTTGTTTTTCTTCTCCACCGTTTCCTTTAGTTGGAACATTTCCTCCTGAAGAACTTGAACGGCCTCCCATAATTCCTGCGTTGTATCACCTCCTCGTTGTCTACATATCTCCGGGGATTCATTAAAACTAATAAGACGTTTTTTGTCCATATTTAACAATTTGTCCCGCATCTTGCTGCATTCCTAAAATTTATTGAATAGATACCAATGGGACACCCCCTTGAGTTATAGAGAATCATCAGGTCGATACCTGAAGTATCAATAAATCGAGATAGCATGTCAGTAGGAACGGAATTGCATACGTAAAACAATTTCTTACAGACGGACATAGATATGTAAACGACCGATTGCCACGAACATCTTAGCTAATTAAATGTGTACCTCGCTTACGAAAATTATCAGATGATGATAATCATATCATACACATCATAGAACAACAATGATTCCGAGCAAGGCTGCCTCTTGCTATCGCAGATCGGTCAAAAGTTTGCGTGGGTAAGTAATGACCCGTCGATCATAGGTTCATCCAACGATGTTCCTTCAGGTAAGAATTATAAACAAGGCGATCTAATTTTTTTATAAAACCACTTCTGATGGTATTAAGATGACCAGATTTTATCTTAATCGACCGTTTCGCAAACGTATAAATTTCGAGAGGCCAACACTAGATTGCATTTTTTATCTAATTACTCATAGTAATTTCTAATACAGACAAGAAAGTCACTTATCGACTTACTTGTCGATTTTTGTTTTTGTAACTTGAAAAAAAATGGATTTTAAACCTGTGTTGCTTTCTTTAAAATAATCGAAATTACTTAATTAAATCACAACATCCGAATTCACATGACAATAAATAAAATAATACATAACAAAAAATAAAATAAATAACAAACTAATTTAATTTGTTTCCATCCTTTTACCCTTCTCCCTTATATTTTGATTAATTAAAGCCACATTCTCTTACATTCAAGCTAACAGAGTAACATGTTACTCTACAGTCTATCCAGACATAGTGCATACTCCATATATTCATCCCCCATCACACTCTAATTCCTCACACCCATTGCCTTCTTATCGATATATGTTGATCCGTGGTTGATTGTCTGTAGCCGCCCTTATTAAGGAATTAATCATATTGTGCATTCGCAAAATGCTGGAGCTCTCTTGCAGTAATATCAGTATAACTAACTAACTGTATAAAATAAAAGATTGTATCGAGTAACATATAATTTTAAAATACTTTCACAGATTTTCGATAAGTAGGTATCGAAAATATCGAAACTGCAATTTAAAGTAAAAGCTTGATATCTCACTACTCAGACAATAGATGCTGGATAAATAAGAGATCGCAAGATGTATCGCAATATATCGTTATATCAATTTGACAGTTCTAGCTCGGATTATTCAAAGGGCCTGAGCCACTAAAAATGCAGAGGTGCCGATCTTTCCTAAGGCACCAATCGCAGTCGTGGAGACCAATGGCCTGGCTTGTGCCGCAAAATGCGGACCGCATTCCAAACACGTACTTAGGACCGTAACGACGGTGCTCATCGCGCTCGTCGTGAGTAACAGGCCCAATGGCCGCAATGCTTGTAGATTTATCCTTGCAAGCGCAGTTTCCGCTTTGCGGAAAAAGAACGGCATGTAACGCTTAGCATTTGACGCTCTTTCTCGGCGAGCGCACATGAGCAGGTAGACGCGCGAGACGGCGTTATTATTATTAAGGTAACGGTGTCGGCCGTAAAAAGTACTCACGTCGCCTTGGTGCTTTTCACTGCCTCGAATTGGGAAACAACATGTACATGCACTTGAACATGTACGTTTGTTTCGAGAGCACCCACACATATGCGACAAAGTAACGTTTTGTTGGATGAATATACGACCATGGTCAACTAAATGACTATCTTCGCAGCGCTCGCATTGTTATATTTTAAGGACATTTGTCATACGCATAAATTTAACGAGGCAACGATGAGCCGGTGCGTTCGGGGACGAATTATTATTAGTTATTTTCAGCGTTTTATACTCGATTTGTAGGTAGATATTCGTCAAACGCAATTAACGTCAAAAAACCTTCGTGTAAACATTATCCATTCGCATCGATGTGTTCATGCGAATTGATAAAGATTATTCAAGATGTTTACAGCGTAAAGCCCCGCTTTCTTTACAAAAATCCAAACTATTAACTGTTGTGAAAAATACAGATTTATTTTTCATATTTCCCGAAAAACTATAACAGGAGTTTGAAGATATTTTCACGCTGAATCGATTGGTGCATGATTCATAATCCTAGCAATACTGGAAATATGAAAAAAAATTAAAAACCTAACACTCGATATTTCTCTGAAAAGACGTTTTTTACACGATAAATGTCTCAATAATTACTCAACATTTAGGCGTAAATGTGCATATCAATACAAACTATATTTATTGAGGAATCGATCCTTACAAGGATGGGCATTCTGTAACACGCAGATTAGAAAATATTTTAGAACAAAGTTTGAATTTCACGTTTCAGTTCCGCATTTTGCCACTACGTGGTACTGGTCGGACCCGGTCCTCTTAAGCAGAAACAAGTTTCAGATTATAGTTAGAACAACATTGAAATTTGTTGAGATTTGCAACATTAGTAGTTGTTGTTTATAGAGGGCGCACTTCTATGGTGTTTTTTGTGTTGGTTAAGATCGTGTGGTAATTATCGCTTGTAACCTTCATCTGCCAATTAAAGTTCTGTGATACCAGCTTTACCGCCAGTTTCAAGAGGTAAAATAACAATAAAACGGCATGAGTGTGGCTTTAAACCGTTGATCGATAAGTTGGAGGAAAACCACAATTGGGCGCCTTATATCAGACGCATTGTGCTTTTCCTGAAGCGAAAAAAGGTATTCCACCTAATAACCGAGGAGGTACCTAGACGTTGAAGGTGAAAGTGAATTGCGGTTGATTCTTGTATGTTGAATCGACGTAACAAACGTAGGCCCAGCAGCCTCATCAGTATTTATGAGCAGAGCTCTGATCAGAGACTCGATATGCTGTTCTTTGGATTTCCAAAAGGAACTAGCAAAAATCCAACAGATATTTTAAAATATAACGGAGGAATTTAAAGAAAATGGAGCATGAAGAACTCGGGTTGATGAGTTGTGTACTCTCAAAGTTGCCACAGAACTATTTCGAGTTCAAGAGCGTTTGGGAGATCGTACCGATTGGCGAAGGCAGAATGAAGAAGCAAGTTTACAAAATGCTTTCCGTATACAATTCTACACATGGGGATGGGGAGACGAACTACCACTCGTGAGCATCTGGCATCGATACATTAACTTGAAGAGTTGCATCTTGTGAACAAAAAATCACTATGGGAGATAGCGAAGTTAAATACATTTTCTCAAAAGCACAGACTTATCTAAACATTACTACGATGCTATCAAACTCCTAACACCTAATTACGAAGAAACAACAACTACCTTTAGTTCAGCTGTAAAAACTCTAAACACACGAATATGATAAACATTCAACCACAATTCACACAATAATTAAAATTTCAAACCATTCGTATCACAAAAATATGAAAAACAATCACGCACACAACATAGGTAAAAGTTAAGAAAAGCACCTTGCACAAACTTTGTCCATTCGCATAATTAACATTCATAATTCAAGTTTTGCAACAAACCAACTGTATGCTCTTTGCCCAAAGCGTACGGGATTTAAATGTTGAGTGACCAATATCCTAATGATTTCTTATAATCAAGCGAAATTTCCAATATCACTCTGTACATCCAAAGGGAATTTAATATGGTAAAACACGGAACAAAAACAGATTTGAAAATCGACAATCGTGACTTTCGTAAAAAATACCTGCTTGTGCAAACTTTGACCATTCGCATATATCAGCAAATGAACAAAGTTCTTTAAAGTTTTGCAACACACAAGTTGTACGAATTATTGAACAACTGGGCAATTTCTGAACTGTAACTTTTACTTTTAAGTACCTCAATCGTTTCCGAAAACGTTCGGGTTTTAAATTTAGAGTTCTTGGTCACTCGATAATGAATTTAGCAAACATTTAACAAAAAGACGGATTGAGAAATTTATAAGAAGATCGCCAAGCGCAAATTTCATTCAAAAACTCTCACAATCTAAAAACTCTTGTCAATGTGCAAACTTTGTCCAATAGTTCAAGCAGATTGACAAATTACTTTCAAATTTTGCAATGAACTTTTTGAAAAACTTGGCAACTTCTTGAGGCAAGCATTTACTTTTAAGCTTCTTGCTAATGTGCAAAGTTTTTTCAAGTTTCGCAAACAAACCAGCTGTATGAACTATTGTTATCAGTTCTGTGTTTGAAATAATGGATTGTCAAACAACGGAAGTACCTTGCGTTTGCGTTTGTTTAGTAATCAAACGCTTTTTGCCAAATTAAGGATTACATAATGTTGCACGTTGGATGATTGATTGTTTGGGCATAATTGCGGAAGTTACAGTCGCCACTTGGTACGCTCCGAGCACGATTTCAGCTTGCTTTCCCGGACGCTCTTCCTCTAATTGTTTAAACAAACCAATCGTGCCAGCAAACAAAGAGCGTGCAATTACGTTGTTGAGTTCAGAAACAAATAAAAAGACACAATAATGCATGCATGACTATGGAATGTCCACGTTGAATGTAACATGTGCAACATAAAATGCAAGGCAACTGGCTTCATATTGAATGCCGACACTACGTTTGGCGATTTAGTACATTTTGAGCGCTTCATTGAACTGAAGAAATGCGTGTGATGCGATAACGAGAAGAACCGTTTTCCGCACGGTGTCAAATGCGAAACGGGCGATATTCATTCGCGGTTCTAGTTCTTCGCGTGTGTTCAATTCGACACATCGACGTAGTCTGAGTTGGAGCTTCATCCAGTTCAGCGCGTTCGACTCTTCTCATCTCTCGCTTACCGCCTGCAAGAGGCAGGAAAAAGGTCAATGCCAATATTTTATTAACTAACGATCGACAAATAAGCCGTTTACCGGACATTCTACCAAGCACTTGCACAAGGATAGCGTAGTATAGCGAAGAGTTATGTAGCCACGAGTTATCTCTTATTGGCATCATCACCAAGAAAATTGGCGCCGCCTAATATGGGTAAGGGGAGGGGAGGGAGGGGGGTCAATCTCGAAATTTCCTTTTTGCTCGACTTTATGGCTGATAAGGATACATTTTTTGTTTTTTTTTGCCCCCCAACCCTTTACTTTCAAAAATAAGTAATTGTTACATCGAAACATTACATTTCTATCGGCGGCCAGGAACAGAGTAGTCGTTCAATAATTTGTAGTCTTTCAATTTGGCCTCGCCTTGATGAGATATGCGAAGCAATTTCACCAAAATATACCCACAAATTGTTAATCTTACGCACGCGTGCAAACATGCAGGTCAATAAAAAAGTTATGGGCACGTAAGCAGCGTGCAAATGCATTATACAGGAATGTAAAATGCGATTTTTCACAGTAATTTGCGATCAAGGAACGAACAAGAATTGCATTAACAGCGACGCACGCCCGCCACCAAATTGTTTGTTTACAAAAAACAATCGGTGCCGTGCCGCTTCGAAAGACGGAACAGCCTCGTAAACTTGCAAATTGGCACGCGCACGTGGTGAAATGTGTCGTTTTGGTGTTATATGTCAGATGAAACACAATACGACATGTAAGTGCTTGCGAATCAAATCATTGGATACTTGAGCGTCAAATTGAATCGGTTTTTGTTAAGTTCGATGGTAACAAAGCGCGAATCAATCAGGCGTTTCTCTGATATACGCCTCGCAAAATAAATAAACACGTCGGACGCTAGGGGCAGGCAAGATACTTGCCGCGAAAACAAATAGCTTACAGCTCAAAGTGCTAAGACAGCTCAATAATTGTCTGACCCAAATTGCAAGAATTTAAGAACTTTCTAAACGCGTTTTTCGTTGTAGTGCCGTTGTATGGCAATCGCCAGCGAGCGCATTCTCCGGAGTTCGTGCGCCTCATAATCAAGCATCACGAAGATTTAGAGACCGGTGATGGGGGAGGGGGGGTCCACATTTAAGTTCATTCGATGAATGACAATGGCAAATTAGGTGAATGCCACATAAAGACAGGGTGATGTCGCCGCGCATGACTCGACCGATCTGAATTCGTTGGCACACGTACACTCGTCGCAGATCGCACAGCTTTGTTGTAATCTCAAGGTGTTTTGTGTGGCGATGGCGGCAGCAACGCATGTTTTCGTTAGCCAACGCAACGCCACTATTGTTCACGCATCAAACGCAGGTGACATTTTATAAATACGTACCGTATCCGCCTGCCAAGTGAGCAGTAACAAGACCAACGCACGTACACACGTCGCACAGCATATACTTATTAACCCCATAGACATACCCCATTGCTACATGACGTTCAAGCTGTGGTGACAACGGGCCGTTGTTAACGATGCGATGATATTCCACAGGTGTGTGCGACGCGACGGTGCCCAAAGGCGCTCGCCGCCGTTCCGCGGAAGGGCGATGTGTAACCACCTTGGCGGGTTGACGCACAGGACAATGGCAGCTGTGAAAGCAGAAAGTCTAAACTTTCCGACCGTCGATCGAATCTAAGCAAAATCGTACGATGTTCACCCGATCGCTCGCGGTTCTTCAATCTCGCCGAATTAAGATGCGAATCATCGAGATACACGCTCACTCACTTGAAACACACGCGAGCACGCACTACGAACGCCCAACAGTCAAGTGGCGGTCGCGAGACCGTATTTATAAATCTTCTATTATACTGCGGGGCTTCTATTATGTCGCGCTGCGCCGATCACCTCGCGCGCGTCTGTTGTAATGCGCACGTATTTATAGAAAATCGAACAGAGGACGGCGGCCAGGGGCGGCGGCTGAAAAGCAGGCGAGATGTACGAACGAACGCGCGATCGACGCGAGGTACTCCTCGCGATTGAGCGAAGACGCGAGCGTTGAGCGGCTAACCGAAGACGTGGTGTGGTGGAGGCTATGATCGGACCGCGCACACCTGGACTACGGCCGAAGAACGCGAAGCGCGCGTTGCCACGATCTACCTGCGCTACGATTCGGCGGTTAGGTGATAGCCCAGCGCATCGGAATGTTGTCCGACCAGCCGCACGCTATCTGGTTACACTCAGTATACGCTGCGCTTTCCCGGATCGATTTCAGCGATCAGCTAAGGAGTCGTTTAGACTAAAGGCACGAATCATGCCACTTGGTGAAGGTCCAAAACTCCAAGTTTTCATATTTACACTGGGACTGGATCTGCACTGGTATAGTAACCGAGGTAACGGGTTCGATCACTTCCAAATCTTATTCCACTTAAGAACGCATGAATAAACAATTCATGCGTTCTAAGGTATCCCTTTTCTTTTGCTCGTGTGTCCATAATTTCATTAATTTAGAATTTATAGTAGTAGTTAATAACTTCTGGGTAGCAAAGAAAAAACAAATTTTAGTCCTGCACTTGCACCCTCTCCTCCGGACCCGAACTACGGGCTGTGCTGCTATTGTTGTTGTTCTTTATTTGCCTAAGCCTATTTTTCTTCCAGAATTATTTCGGGTAAGTTTGAGCCTATTTGTTTTCCCTTGGGTAGGTTGCTAGCCTGGCCCTTCTTTAACAATAACAACATGATTTGAGCCTAGACCCTTCTGCTTGGTAAGTGATGGTTTTATCACCTGGTCTACTACGCTCACCATAGTTATCCTAAATGAAATTGTACAAAATGTTTTATTATTCGCTATTGAAATTCGCTCGAGTGGTTACGATTGACTCTTCACAAAAATGTCTGTCTTTAGTTTGATCATGATTGATAAATCTTCGACGACGGTTACAATTAAATCAGGATTTTCTTTTCTCATTAGAAATTCTATTGTATCCTGGCTAGATATTTACATTTGAATTCATAGGTCGCCTATAACTTTAAAGCCTGATGCCTTGTGCTCGTTTTACTCGCTAAGTCAGAAACGATTTTTTCTGGTCCGTTGTTTTACATGACTTATTTAATATTTTATATGTCTAAATCAAGGGCATCACTATATATGGCGATGCCCCTCCCCCGCTCCCGGAATGTTCTGTTTTTTGTTGATTTTATCGCAACCCGAACTGATAAAAATACATATTTTGGCCTTTTACCTCCTGACTTTTTCATAACATTTATTAGCATACTCTTTTCTTCATAAACTCATACCCCCTTCCATAACATACATAATAACAAAAATAGCAACAAACGAACCATATCTCATATAAATATTAATATACATACGTAAATGCTCAATCAATGCTAATTCTTTCATCCTCTCTGTCAATCCATGGTAACTTTCTTTTCTTCTCATCTAAGATTTTTATCTTATCCGAACCGATCCCCCTTTCGGTCAATATCCTACCCAACCTAATTTCCAAGTTCCATTCAAACCTTGTCAGAAGGTAGATTACCTCCATCCTTTTACACTCCCTTGTCAGTTGTCCCAAGTACATCCTCCGTAGCCACATAACGCACATTTGGGGTATTTTGCGCCCATCCAAACCTTGAGCTCCTATTTTTACGACCCACTTCTCGCTTGAGCAAAATGTTCCTTACCGCAATTTTCCAATTGTTACCCCAGACTTCTCTTTTAGTCTCACCGATACCACGCTCTCTCTTACGCCCATCTGATATGTTCCATCCATACTCCCGAAGATTTAAATTTCAGGTACTTCATAACCTCAACTTTCTGCAACACAGGCCCTTTCCGCCTCACGCTCATTTCCTTTCTTCTTCCGCCCTTCCTTCTGAACTCCATCCATTTTGCTTTTGCCACATTTTCCATCAGTCCCATGTTTCACTTTTTTACTTTAGTGATCCCAGCTAGCGATCACCCGGCGATCCTACAGTCCAAAGCTTTTCGATGGTACACAAATCGGTGATTAGATACATTATAACTGGGGTCGGCAACCTTTCTGTCTGGAGCTCAAAATCAACCAAAACAACAGTGCTTAGCTTGTACTTTTTCAAAACTAAAGTGGGACCCTTGAAGTTAGTGAAAATGTACCATACAAACGAAATACTGGAACATGGCAAAATGCAAGGTCATGCAACTCTGCATCGAGCTGCAGCAATGGAACCAATCTCATCCAATTGTGAGATTATGTTGCCAAGTCAGGGTGGATACGAACTTTCTGGACACCATCACTGATGCAAATTGGTACACCGATGATGTCAGGAGCAATAACCAACAAGGAAGGAACGTGCTTCGATTTCTCTGGGTCGGCATACCACAATATTCTAAGCAAAAGTACACGCCAATTGCTAATGTGTTAACATGCCTATTCAAGGAACCTACATTTCTACACGATAGACTACATGATGAGACATGATGAGATTTAACTCCTTGGATATATAAAGTGAGGTGAGATAGCTAAGCTGACCAGTCGTGACGTCCCGCTGTTTAAAAAATTGTCCCACGCTGTGGGACAATTTTGATTTGAATGTCTTGACTTCTTAAAAATCTCCAAAATTTTGTTGAACAGCTCCCAGTGGAGGCATTTCCCGCACGTTTAACGTATCAATACCTGAGGTATCAGTAACTTAAAAATATCGATACTTCGATACCGACACTCTTTTGGAACCCCTATACTGAAATACACAACCTGAAACATTCTGCTTCTGTTCTAGAGTCTCACGCTTATTCTTTGTCAAAGTTTGGTCTCAAACTTTGGTAAATAGTAAACATTTTTATACGCAGAACTGAACGTCTTCTATGTTTCACACTTTTCTTCTTCTTGTAAAGCTTATACCTTCTTCAACCTACGTAGAAAACCCCAAACCTTGTCCTAGCTTTCACCTTCATTCCTACTCTTACGCTTTAGTCATTTCACGCATGCAACCGCCACGTTTTTTTTTGCTTATTCGTAGAGGTGGCTTGAGCCTCCGAGGTTGGACGCGGTTTCCGTTCAACAGCATTAAATTAAGATGTTGAATGCTCTATCAGGGAGCTTGATGATAAAACCAGTGATAATACATCGTTTTTCAACTTCCTGTATAAAAATATTTTAAAAATTCCAATTGCCGGTTTCTGGCGATCTAATAAAAGAGCTTGGGTGACTCAACATTTATTAAAGGATTGGTTTTATAATTGTTTATCTCGGCAGTGGAAACCTACATGATGGAAAACTCTTCTACTTCTCGGCTACTCTTGCCTCTTCGGGTCAAAATATGACCAATCACTAAATCCCATTCTTTAGTGGGTCTTCCTCTTTCCACTAGCTTTGCTTTCCCATATCCTCCTTACTTGTGTTTTACTGTCTATCCTTTGCAGTTGACCCTACCAGCCTAGCTGTTTTCTATGTATTCTCAATGCTTTCCACTTCGAGTTGTTTCCTAATTACCTCGTTCCTATTTTTTTCCATTCTTGTCATTCTTAGTACCTTTCTTAAATATTTCATCTCCATTGCCCTTATACTGCATAGTGAGCAGCAGCATGTTTCGCATGGATAGCTCCTTTTTTCCTACGATTCCTCTAGCTATGAGATGGTACACTTTATTGGTGCTGCTAATAGGTCTCGTCACATCATTATCATTTTTTAGTCGTAGCTAATTATCACGCCCAGGTATTAGTATTCATTAACTTGTTCTATTACCGTGTCAGGGATGTTAACTTTTCACTTCTACTTTTTGGTATCGACACTATTTGAAACTTCGATACTATCGATAATAAATACACATTGGCGCCATCTGTTAAGGTATTTTCAATTTATTTTTTACTCGTTACAATAAACATCGTCCCAAAGTTTTGATGTTACTTCATGGAAGATACATTTTGAGAATGAAAAAATTAACTATTTTGGATAATAGCATAAAAAGCATAAATTGGGTATTAATTTTCAAGTGTTTCAAAATTATCTCGGGCATTACGTTTAACGGATTTTATTCATTCATCGCTGTCCGTTCACGAAAGGATCACAGATATCTTGCCACACAATTCGCTGACGTCAGCAACTTAATTTAATCGTCGTGATTGTTCATATTAAGTGTGATTAGAACACTTAGTTATTTGCTTGTTTTAAGGTTTGTTAGAAGACTTTAATAATTTAAACTTCGCGGCAATATCAGCGAGAGAAAATTCCAACCAATCGGTGCACCATTAAGACCACAGATCATATATGATTAGGACTGTTGGACTAACAATAAGCATCAACCATAGAATATACGCGGTTGAAGCATTAACCGCGTCCCAAGGCGGTCAACAACCATAGATTACATACAGATGGTCAAATACAAAACTAAGAGTAGGATCGCGAAAGCAGCGCCAGAAGTAGTTTGCGGGTGGAGGTAACACTATTGCAAAAGCAATTTTAAATTTATTAATTTAAATTAAATATCGAAATAAAACATATCATTTTGTTTTAACTGTAATATTGTTACACGCATATTTTCAATGTGTTGATAAATCATGTAAAACCCCGCACAACTCGCTAGGTCAGAGAAAAGATGTTAGGATGGCACAATAAGAATACATTTCTCAACCACAAGATGGCTTTATACAAAAGTAGCCGAACAAATAACTTCGCGGCACTATCAGCGAGGGAATTGCCAACCTTTCCGACCAAAGACCCCCGAGCTCAATTACACAAAGCCAGAGCACAATTCATCTGCCGAATTAGAGATCAACCGTGTCGCGCCGCGGTCCTGAACAGAATGTCCCACCCATTTAACATTAGATTTCAACTTTGTAACATCTAGATATCTGCCAATGTACATTATTCAGGTATAATTATATAGCTGGTATGTTGCAAAAACCACTCTCCGAGATTTTGGTGAGTGTGTTACGTGCAGAGATTATCTGTTAACGTATAGAACATCCGACACATGCTTTAATTATTCCTATGCAATATACTGCAAATGCATTGCTTAAGCCATGCACTGCATTTGAACGATTATTTAGTGAGATAACTAATGTTTGCTCTCACTATTTGCAGATATTAATTTCAAAGAACATGTCATTTAACGTAAGACATGTAAACTCCTTATTAACATATATAATAAACGAATTAACAAAATATTGAGAAGTAGTTATTGCGGGTTTGGGGATGATAAGATAAGTTGGAAAGCGATGGACCTAGCAAAAAAATCGAGTCTGACCAATTATTCATTTTGTTTATTTATATTGTTATTTTTATTTATTTATGTTGATTTATCTGGTTTGTTACAATGTTAATTCAACACATTAATATTTGTTGTGTTTATATAATTATTTATAACAAATAAATAATTATTTTATACATAAATATACTTTTTTATTTTGAAAATAATTCCGAATACAACATACAATTAGAAGCCTATGTGCAGGTTGCATATCTATGCATTTTGGTTCCGGTCATTTCCCCTGGCAGCTTACAGTGCCATGCATGGACCAATAAAATTTGCCGCAGTTGCACATCTATATCTATATATTCTATGGTCCCACCCACCACGCGACACCTCGCGTTCGACTCGTTCATAGCGTTACAACAGGTTCTCGTGTTTATCCCAGGATACCCTAGGCGATTGAATTGGGGAACACCGGTGAATGTAAACGGTGTTTCTGCTGTCAATTGGCGTCGTGCGTTCTCGGAAGTCATTGTGATGTCTCTTCTCGCACGGCTGGGTGTCTCGCTCACCATTCCCTCCAAATGTATTTGTGGCTGCCTATATGACTTACAAATCCGCGTAACATTAGTTTACGTCTTGGATGGCTGAGTTTTCTGGTTCGCAACAGTAGAAATACACGTCGTTGTTTTTGACCACGCTTTGTTAAAAATGTACGAAAGATGTTAGAAAGAAGTTGTATATGAAAGATGTTTTGATTGTTTTTGTGATATGTATTATGAAAATATTGCTATCGAATAAATAATAATTGTGAATTGAAATCATCTACTTTAATTTAAAAATATTTAAAAATCGAATAAAAGATTCGCAAGTAGAGGCACCATCAATCGAGACACACCGACTGCTGTGTGTGTGAGAGAGAGAGTGTGGAAAACGTCTCCAGATGGTGTGAGGGTGGAGGATGGGGGTGTGTCCTGCAGCTAGTTCTAAGAATCTTTTTAAGTAAAGGTTAGTTCCTTTCCAACATTCGACTTATGAACATCCCCTCCTATTTCAACCGCGAAAGCACCGGGTAGGTGTGGCCGAACTTTTTGAATTCTTTTGGACGAGCCAAGGAATCAGACTTTGTTAGTTTTATCTTGCATGACTGAGTTTTTGGTTCGCAACAGCCTGGATAGTGCGTCGTCTCGCTTTAAGAGGCATTATTGTTATTGCCTACTCAACACGTCTACCAAATTTCGTTCGAATCCCAGCGGACATGAGGTGGACCACTCCTTGTTAGAGGGTGTTAGAGGGATGCGGACGTACAGTCACTTCCTCTCATAGGCCACCCCACCCCCCTTCACTCCACACCCCCTGGTAGTTTGGCTAAAGCTTGAATTAGGTCGGTCGTTTCACGCTAGATGCCTCATTCAAAAACGATTTTACCCGATGGACGGCGATTTCCAAATTCATATTCCGTAACCTATAAAGTTGAAAATTATCTAAACAAAGTTCACCTTCACGAACTATTGTGTTTCATTGTGTTGTGCTGCATTCCAAATTGTGGATAAGCGAGGTGTGATGGAATTAGAATTCTGCAATTCCCCAAAACTCTCTTCAAGTAAGTACTATGATCATTTCTAATCTTTGAAATTTTGATTGAGAACAATTTTTTCACTAGTAATAGATTGCGAAGATAATAAGGTTACCAATGCGTCTGAGATGGGTATTGAACTAGAGGTGGCAATTGGTACAACAAAAGGAAAAATCCTGGGGAAGACGCTGCTCTGACAACCAAAATTGATCGCCCTGCCTCTACAGATGCACAGTCCAAAACTTTACAACTTTTTGCATAACATTTTTGTGCTGCCTTCAACGAGGACATGTTATACAAAATCCTAAACGCCACTGATAGTTATGGCAGCAGTTGGTAATGCGGTAACAATTATGCGGTAAATAGCATTAATAATAAAAAAGGCAATGTACTGCAAATGCATTGTTTATCCTACACTGCAATTGTGCGACATTTAGTGAGGTAACGTATGTTTATGCTTTTTTTAAATTATGTATTATTAAATAAAATTCTCGTAAAAATAACAGTGTATTTTTTTCAGGGTAAAATTGGGGGGTCTGATTCCCAATGTATTTTTGCATAAATACTTTCCATTAACTCTATGGATTAGTAGTGCTTCATTTAAGTTAATATTACTTTAGTCTTATTAATTGTATTTAGCAAAACCCCCCAAACCATCTGGAATTGTTCCGTCTCTGCAGCTGGAGACGGGGATCAGCTCCTCTCGCGGTAGAAAATTTAACATGGGAGTTTCACACTTATGGCGGGAGCTGTGAAGGCGCGCGCGTCGACCCGTCGTCTACGTTTCAACACATAATGATTGTCATGTCAAATCTATATTGGAGTACATTACTTATGATGGAACATGTCATGAACACAGTTCATTTAACATTGTAGTACGTAAGATATGTAAACTCTTTATCAACACATATATTAAATGAATTAATAAAATATTACGAAGTAGTTCTTGTGAGTCTGGGGATGATTAGATAAATCGGAACTAATTATTCATTTCCTTAGTTTATTTATATTTACTCATGTTGTTTTCTTACTGTGTAAATTCATCACGGTAATATTTGTTGTGGTTATTTCTATAACTATTTATAACAAGTAAATATTTATTATTATATAT
>WSZQ02082888.1:0-14944 GCA_019419845.2 Weissflogia rhopalogaster
CACTAATTATACCATAAATCATGGAATGACAAAATAAATATCAAAATGATCAGTATGTTTGTAAACGAAACGAAATCAGACGAATAAACCGTCTCGCCTCACTTGAATTATCTGCAAACATTTTTTTCGAAACTCCAATCAAAATTATCAAGCAGTAACACATTGTGAGAGAAAAATCGTAAAGTTATTTATATTTTACGTCATTGTACTATTCACATTAACAATCAGTAAAAATCAGTAATATATGGATATAGTAACAACATTTATTGCATATTTCAGAGTCACTATTCACAGAAATGGAACAGTCGTCAAGTTTATATGTGACCAGGCAATAGCAACGTTGATAACACTATCGGCTTGTATTTCGACAATACAATTTACATTTTTCTATATTTCAAAAGGCTATCTCACTAGTAGTAGAGATTCTTTAAATAAACACGCCTTAAATTAAGTATCTAATAATTTATTATAATAATTATTATATTTGGTGAAACCCATATACCGATGGGGAATTTCTATTTGATCGATATTGATAATATCGATATTTTCAAGACGATATTTTGATATCGATATATCGAAAAATTGGAAAAATTGAATTTTGACATATATCGATATATCATCATCGTCTAATATGTCTAATATCAAAGTATTGAATCTTCAAAACTTTATATATCCAAAAAAATTTGTAAAATATTCATAAAGCACCGAAATTCATTAAAAATCAAAGGAATTTTAATCTTCTATCAAAAAACACATTAATCCGTTCCTTTCAACTTTTTTCCAAACATTTTTGTCTCGTACCGGCAAAAAAGAATCTTATCAAAAGGACAGACTTCCTTTAATGATAAAACACATAATGATGTCCCTCTTTCCTATCCATTCTAAATGTCATCTACATTCAATTGATTGTAAATTAAAGTAATTCATCCAAAGCCACTAGACCGAATCGATACCGACATGAAAAAAACCCTCATCGATTTACGCAAGCCTAACCTTGACACAACCTCGCTATAAGTCGTTCACACTCGTTCACGGATAATCTCCGTGTTCCTTCTGCTTGTCGTTGACAATATTTATCTACGACCGCGCCGCGACATTTACATATCGTACGGCGTTTTTCATATCGTGTTACACGCGACCGCCATTAATCAGCCTACCTACCAAACATTCGACTAATTTCCAATTGTTTTCGACAAGCATTTTAGGCTCCTTTATAATTGCATAGAACATTCTTGCCCTCTTCCAAGTTTCCCCAGAGTAATTATTTGGGATAATTAGCGGGAGATAATTAAGCTTAATTGAAACGATTATATCTAATTAAATGTCTAAGGTGGTAAATCACCATATGACAACCAAATCGATTGTTTACCAGTGGACTGCATCTTAAAAGGTAAAACAATGCTCTCAAGTGAGAAGCAATTCAAATATTGAGATTTACTAGGGAAGTTTTAGAAGATATGTGCGATATTTCCAATAATGCTAAAATATATCACATGAAAAAGTCGATACTTTTCGATATTGATACTTTTCGTAAAGCACTAAAATTCATGAAATATCAAAGAAAATTTGAGCTTCTTTCAAAAAAAACACATTAATCCGTTCCTTTAAACTTTCTTCTAAACATTTTTTGTCTCACACCGGCAAGAAAAAGAAGGACAGACTTCCTTTGAGGATAAAACACATAATGAAACGCCTCTTTCCTATGCAGCCACCGAAAATCGAGTAAAGATTAGCTTCTCGAGTGACGAGAATCGATAAAAGCTAAAACCATAAAAAGGAGCAAGGAAAAATTGAGTGATGACTTATAAAGACCGATATTATCAATTTTTATAGATGCCATTTCATATTTATTGAAATGGGAAATATCAAAATTCGAAAGCATCGATACTTTTTCATATCGAAACAATGAAATGTCACAACGAAAGTATAGTAACTTGAAAATATCTATTATAAAATTTCGACATATCTCTAGAATCGTAACTATTGATACTTTAATGAAGTTTTTCATAAATTTATACACTTTAGAACGTTTAGTATAAACTAAACCTTGTTATTAAAAAAAATTACAACTAAACTAATCATGAATCTTTCTTTAAGCAGAAACTTTGTTTAAAGTTTAAAAAACTTAAATGACTCCAACATAATAATTTCAAATTGTTATGATTAAATCATTGTGCCTAGTAAGCACATTGTGCAACGTCGTCATATCCACGAGATATCCAACATGTATCGTACGAATGCGCATGCAGGCAAACGCACATTTACGACAGACGCAAAACAAACAAATATTATGTAGTAAGTGAATATATTGCTCACCTTCCGAATCGCTGAGATCGCTGAATTTGATGCCGCCACTGCAAAACGAAACAAACAAAACAAGGTGTAATTAGTAATCGATTGCGACAGTGTGTCACGGCGACATTTTTTACGCGGATTTGCCGACGTCGACGCGACAAATTTCGCTGACGAGGCGAGCACATATTAACAAAAATGTGTCGCAAAACAATGCAATAAAAAAAAAACACTTCAATAGAACACTTGCAATTGAATTTTAAAGTTGAATTTCGATTTGAGCGTATGTTACGGCTACAATTAATATAGTTATTGCTGAAAATCGGTTACTTTAAACAATATCGTGTTATTACATTGATAGAATTAAGTCTATCAAGAACAATTTATGTTATTTTTAATTTATTTACTTTAGTTTTTAGGTTAATACATATTTTGTGGTTAAGACGTTACCTTGAAGTCTTAACCTTAACAAAATAACCTAATGAGATAGTGATACAATGACATAACCTAAATAAATTAAACTATATTGAATAACATAATAGCATTATAAGAATTATTTCAATCGATATTATTTAACCTTGCCAAACGATAACTAATTAATACTCCGAACCGTAACAAAAAATTAAACGAAGAGGATTAGAGGAGGAAATACCTACCTGAGTAGCACGCTTGCCGTCTCAGGTACGCGGAATACCTGCAAACAAGTACGAAATGCCAACATTGTTGTTGCTACACCCCCCAAAAATATTTAAGAAAAATATTTTTAAAAAAACATTCTCCCCTTGTTTTCTAAGAATTTTCCAAAATATATAGATAGAAAACAAGCAATAGAAAAAAAAATAGACGAGCCATGAACAGGAATATACCTGCGTTTCTGTTCGTGCAATCGTCTTTCTTTCAAATTTAATTTTATGGTTAAAATCTTAAAATAATTAGTGAAAGTAATGCTCACCTTCCATCCTAGGTTTTCAAAGAAGGTGCACAGCCTGGATTGACCTGTTGTTTTGCCACCACAGGGACCTGAAGAGAGAAAATTAAGAGATTAATGATTCAGAATGGACATATTTGGGAGGTATGTAACATTGTTGTGGGTGAGATCTGCAAAAAACACAGAAAATTAACTGGTGTACACAGAAAATTAAGAAATTTGATTCTGAATAGAAAATTTTGGAAGAAATGCAACATTGGTGTTTGATAGATTTCTTATTGTTTGAAAACAGCCTATACTATAATAACATCCCCACGGACCTGAAGACAAAGAAATAAGCAATTGAAAATTCTGAATACAAAATTTTGAGAGGTATGCAAAATTGTTGTATGTGACATGTGTTACAGTTAAAATCCCTGTATTTAAAGATTTGAAGGTACCATAGGCTGGAAATTAAGGAATTAAAGGTTCTGAAAGGAAAATTTTGGGAGGTATACAGCATTGTTGTAGGTGAGATCTGTTACAGTTAAAATCACTGAATTTAAAGTGAAGTTGAGGACAAAAAGTTACGAAATTGAATATTCTGAATGCACAATTTTTGGTCGGAATACAAATTGATGATTGTAAAATATCATATTGTTAAAAACACAGAATATACAGGTACCACGGGTACCTGAAGATAGGAAATTAAGAAATATAAAATTCAAAAAGGAAAATTTTGCAAGGTAAGCAAAATAATGGTGTGTAATATTTCTTATTGTTAAAAACCCACTATAGGAAAGGTACCTGAAGATAGAAAATTAAGAAAATTAAGATTCCGAATGGTCAATTTGAGAAGTAATGTGCACACCTCTCAAAATTGTCCATTTATTTTATGTAAAATCCCGTATGTATTTTTAAGCACTGAACATAAAGGTACCACGGGTTTCTGAAGATAGAAAATTAAGAAACTAGAGATTCTGAATGCACAATTTTAGGCGAAATGCAAATTGTTGTATGTAAAATCTCTTATGGACAAAAACACAGAACATAAAGGTACCACGGGTACCTGAAGATAGAAAAGTAAGAAATATGAGATTCTGAATGGAAAATTTTGGAAGATAAGTAAAATAGCGGTGTGCACGATTTTTTAATGCTAAAAACTCACTATATAAGGGTACCAGAGGTACCTGAAGACAGAAAATTAAGAAATTAAACATTCTGAATGGACGATTTTCAAATGTAATGTGCACACCTCTCAAAATTGTCATTTTATTGAATGTAAAATCTCTTATGGTTAAAAGCACTGAACATAAAGGTACTACGGATACCTGAAGCTAGAAAATACAGAAACTAACGAGTCTGAATGGAAAACTTTGGAAGACATCAACATCGTTGAATATAAGACCTATTATTGTTAAAAACACACTACATAAAGGTAACTGAAAACAGAAAATTTAGAAACTAAAGATCCTTAATGGAAAATTTTGAGGGAATGCAACATTGTTGCATGTTTAGTTGCATAAGATCTAAATAAAGTTTAAAAAAAAAAAAACGTGGTTCGGTTAATTTTGGTTAGTGTTCAAATTGAGAAAGCAAATTGTAAAAGCAAACGAAAATGTTTTACGTTATGAATGCGTCCTTCAACCACGTTTATGCGCACCTGAATCGCCGGAGTTTTAGGTTAGGCTACAACACGTTGGAATTATAAATAACGTTGATAGCGATATTACGTTATTACGGTTATTACGTAGTGATTTAGTGTGTTTTCGAAGGTACTTACCGCCGGTGAGGACGAGCTTATACACGCGACGCTCTTCGTTGTCCATCTCGAGTGTTTGAGAGTATCTTCAGGCGTTGATTTTCCTGGATAAACCCCACAGAAGGGTTTTGTAGGTTGTGCAGTTGTAAACGTTAGGCTGGTAGGTTTCAGGATGTCACGTCTGCACGACGTTGCTCTACTGGTATTTGCGTAGCATGATGGCTGATGGGCCGGTGGATGGTCGCCGTCGTCGTCGGTCTCGGTGGGTTCGTCCAAAAAAGGCGCGCTCTCTCAGATTCGCATTGCTGGCGGCTGTGATGACACTGCGCGCGAGCGTTGTTGTTGTTGTTGTGACAACGGCGCAACGGGTATGCGTTGTATGACCCTCCGCGATTGTTCGTTCGGGGTGGATGTCGATGTGTGTGCACGACGCGACGGCGTGCGACGAAATGTGTTGCGGACGTGCGCGACCAGCCTAGGCCTAGTCGGTGTTATATATCGGTAGATGATTACGCGACGCGGTGGGTGGATAGATGGATGGCTACGGCGGTGTGGACGCCGCTTTTTTTTGAGGAGCGGCGGCGCGCACGCGGCGGTGGCTGCTGACGACGTGTGCGTCGCAGTTTTCACACGAGACGCGACCTGTGGGAACAAAGCCAGGCGTCGTTGCCGCCGCCTCGCCGCCTCCGACGCGGCGTATATCTATATATTCCGCACTGTCGGCACACGCGCACACACAACTTGCGAATGCGGATGTCGAACCTGATAACCGACTTTTTATGTAATCGTTTTTTTTCGCACTGATTGTGAGCTCGTTTGATAAAAACTAACGACGATTATTTTGCATTTTAAAATATATGCAATTTTAAAGTAGGCTTTCAAATTTTATATTGTTTCATTTTGTTTCTTCTGCTATTAATTAAACAAATATCTAACCTAACCGACATTTTTTTTTCAATCTTTCCTACATAATTAAGTTTTTTTAAAGTTTTTATAATAACCGATAATTACAGATTAACCACCTAACTTAATATTAACCTACAAATAACAACGTGTTGCAAAATAACCTATAAATCACATGTGAATTACACATATTACACTGTGGGTCTGATTGAACAGAATTTGAAGACCCGCACCCACATGTATTTGTTGTAAATTGTTCAGGCATATACTGAATTTTAACTTTACATTGGGGCGCTATTTATACAAAAATTTCGACTAATTAGTAATGGGAGAATTCCTGGGTAGGTTTTGCCAGGTAAAAAAGGGCTGGGTTTTTTTGACAACGTTAATGGGCAAAAATACCATGTATTGCCTATAATAAATCGTAAAGGATTGAAGACTGAAATTCCGCATTATTATAATCCATTATAATAATTAACATTTCCACATGTTTAAACTATAATCTAACAAAATTCCACCTGATTCAAACTAGTATTTTCTCGCTCATGACTAACAAAGAAACTGCATATAAGTAAAGAAAACATTATTCACAGGGAATGCCGGTCATTCCAATCAGGGGTGAGCAACCATTCTATGATTTGGTACAGCAATATTTGGGTGCCCGCTTTCTGCTCGGCCCACGACCTGCTTAAAGTGTTTGTTTAAGTTCAAGGAAGAATTTATGACTTCCTTGCACTTACAAAGAATGTTTCGCGGAGCGCACAAGTACGTTCAGCGGTGCTCAAGTTGCTCATCCCTGATATAAATGAAATTATCATGAACCGAATTCAAAAACAAACACATTCAATTACAAGCATAACAAACTAATGGTGTGTATTTTCTTAATAAACAACATGATTGTTGTGAAACTTTTCCACTGATTATTAATTTCTTAATTCTAGAAACTGGAAGCGCAGGTGTTAAAATTACCACTTTGAAGTTAATAACCAAACCTAGCAACACAACTTTTATAGAGTTTCTTAGGAGAGATGAGTAGCCTTTTGGCCTGCCTAGGACCCTCTTCGCCCTTCCAGGCGGTCACGTGACTGGCACAAGCTGCCGAATGCAAAATATGCCCGGAAATCCTTGGTGAAAAAATAATTAGTAATCGAGTAGCGTGGGAAGCCCTGGTGGAGTTTAGCAGAAAGGTACTATCGCGAAAGCATAGCGTGGAGACTGTTCTGGGAAGATAGAGCGGGGTGGCCTGACGTAATGCGAATTTCGCGATTCCGGGTTACTTCCATTATGTCGTACACATATACGTGTTTATTTATTTATTGTAACTGTTATCTGAATTATTATGCCAATATAACTATTTAAAAAAAAGTCTACAAAACACGTTCTATAGCTTATGCACTGCCTAGATAGATATTAAAACGTAATATCGTTATTGCAAGTATAGAAAATATTGATTTCGATATTTGACACAACAATATCGATAAGTATCGTAACTAAATTTTCGAAATCTCGATCTTTATCGATAAAAAAAACAATATTAACCAAATTCTCATAGAATTAACGCACCGGAAAGTGTTAACCGCCCACATGAGCAAGTATTTTATTAAACATTCTGTTAGCATTGCACAAAACAATATCAATACGGACAAGAAAAGTAAAAACACACATAGATGAACATCCTGCGCAATAGAGGTATAGACCTATAAACTAATAACAAACATTTGTTAACACTTGAAAAAAAGAGATTTTAATCGTCCTTGATTGGCGATCGAATAATTTCTCACAATCACTGCACTTTCTTAAATCTTACGTCTTAAATCTTCGATCTCCAGTCTGAAAAAAATGCCCTCAATCTTGAGTTAAAACCATGTCCTCGCTCACTGTTGCAACCGCTGGATAAAATGTCGCGGCAGGCCCAGATCGATCAGATCATCGACGCTGAACTTGCCGATCACCGGCCGGTAGTGCAACAGCGCGTCGAAGCACATCTCGCTGAGCTTCGGCACGCGCAGCCACGACGTGTACACGCTGTTGTTGCGCTTGAACTCATCGGCGTCGGAGACAATGCCGCCGAAGACGTACAGCCGGCCCTCGGGCGTGATGGCGGCCGAGTGGAAGTACGTCGGATGCGGCAGCACGCACGTGGCGATCAGCGTCCACGTGTGTGTGCGCAGATCGAGACGCCACATGTCGCTGAACGTCTCCTCGCCATCGCATCCGCCGCAGATGAACACCTCGTGCTCGTGCTGTACGGCGCCGTGGCAGCGGCGGCCCTTTGGCATGCCGTCATCGGGTGCGCCCGAGTCGGGATGTGTGCGCACCGTGCGCCACTCGCGTCGCTCCAGATTGAAGACTGGCAACTGCTTGAAGTCGTAGGCGAGCTCGGCGGTGCCGCCGCCGAGTATGTACACGTCGGTGCCGGTGAACGCCACTTCGTGCCTATACCGGCCCGCTGGTTCGAACTCGTTATGACCTTGGCATATGTAGACTTGTTCCCAAACACGGGTTGTCAGATTTAACCTGCAAATTCACAATAATGTTAACTCAATTGAGGATCCTTGTTTAAGGTTATGTAACTTTTAAAGTTACATATTTTTGTTCAAATTTACACGCGTAGAGGGCACTGAAAACGAATTTGACCAAGTATCGAATCCTTACGTTTCGATACTTATACGTTAAGATACATAACGGGCAGATAAATTGAGAATAAAACATTTACCTATGAATATCACATGTGTATGCAAAACCAGTGGTTCCTCCAATGGTATACAAGAAATTATTATGGTACACTAACGCTTGCCCATACTGAGGTATTGGTAATTGTCCTGTCGTATCAATCTCGACCATTTTACTTTCATCATCTTTCAACGAGCACAAATACAACGAATTACTGGATCTTGAACCGAACGGTGCTCCTGTACCACCATAAACCTAAAATTGCCAAGCAATGTAAATTAACCTGAATACAAACAATAACAAAACATTATTAAGCAATATTTTGTATTGGTTCTAGAAGAACCATAGGAAGAAGAAATAGCTAAAAAAAGCAATGTATGAACTAATAAAAAAAAATATGGGCAAAGGAAGAATTACCAAAATTATGGAGGACGGGAAAAATAATATCCATACATAAGAAAGGAGACAAGACTCAAATGTGATAATTATCGAGGCATAACACAAATGAACACCACGTACAAAATACTAACAACCTTAATACAAAGTAGATTAACAAAATATATGAGCATTCAAGAATACCAAATTTAACAAGTAATAAGCAAGGCTAATGAGTACACTTCAATAGTATATGTAATGTGCATAGACTTCCAGAAAGCTTTCGATTACAAGATTACAAGAGAACAAATAGTGAAGATCATAGAAGAACAAAATATGCCAAATAAGCTGAAAAGATTAATAATAACTACAAGCATATATAATACGATACCGACAGTAAGAACAAGAAAAGGAGTAACGGAGCCATTCATAACTGGAAAGGGAATAAGACAAGGCGATATCCTATCAACAACAATATCCAATATAGTTCTAGACCCCATACTTAGGAACAAACAGGAAAGGGACAGTCAGAACGTCTGGAAGCCAAATAAACGTGTACGCCGATGATGTGGTGGTAATAACTAAACAAGAAAAAATCGTAAAGGAAATGATAAAAGAGATTGTAAAGAAAAGTGGAAAAGAGAGGAGACCAAGGAACAGATGGTTAGATGAGATAGCAAATGATCTAAAAGAGGCAGGAATAAACAACTGGAAGAAACTAGCACACGACCGGAAAAGTGGAAAATCGCAACACACAAAATACGAACATGCAAAATGAGGAAAACACGAGACTAATCCTCCGAAAAATGGATTTAAAAACAAGGCTTATTATAAGCAGGCAAAACTGCATAGAAGTGGAGAGCCATACACACATTTGGTATTGAAAATATCGATATTTTTGGTAACCAAACTATCGATACTTTTTAAGATCTAAAGTACTATCAATTCTTTTTGCAAATGTATTAAAACTTGAAATTATCAATACGTTTTGGAATAGAAAATATCGATACTTCTTGACCAAGTATGGATATTTTTGGATATAAAATTAAAAATAACAAAAACATACCATTAAGTAACTTCCTAAACGCACAACTGCATTGGATGCGAGCTCCAAGGGCAACGTCCCACAATTATTAAACTGATGCCACTCCTTGGTGGCGAGATTAAACTTCCACAACTCCTGGAAGAGCGGAAAGTCCTCATCCTCGCGACGCCGCTGATAATCGGCCGGTATCTGCGGATTGTAGCCGCCGAACGAGTAGAGATACTTGCTGTCGGCGACGATGCGATGGCCGGAGCGTGCCAGCGGCTGCAGCTGCTGAATGGTGTTCGGCTCCACTTTCGCGTAGCGAAACACGCGAAACGCATACGGTCGCACCGGAAGATTGCGGCTTTCCTCATCTTCACCGTTGCCCATTGCGAATTTGTACAGCTTTGCCATGAGGGCAACAACGAAGAGCGCAGTGATTGCGAGGAGGCCGACATGAAACATTCATTCTACCACCGGCGAGCACCAAGATGCGATCGCCAGCTGAGCGCGTACTGCATCTCGGTCGATGTTTTTCTCAATCTACGCCACTCTCACGTATGCCTGCTCAGATTGCAACACAGTCCGTCGTCATCACTCTTACTTCTCAACGACCGGTTCTCAAATTCTCGTTTATCTACGCGTTGGCTCCTGATTTTAGAACACAAATCTTCGTAATGTGATGTAATACACAGCCGCACGTTTTTCGTCTCGTCAGCGTTGCACACACTGATTATTATGTTGCACACTCAACCTTCGATTTTCTTTACACTCCTCGCGCACAGATCATGTACTAGCTTTCTATTTGCTTCTCTACATAGATAACCTTCAAATGACTTCGAAAAGTCAAAAAACTTTATACCGGTTACTTTTAGTTGGGCTAACGAGTTTCACAAGCGATTATGGCAAATTCATTGATTATTATTGATATCAGTACTTCTTACATTGCAATAAATGCTCAATTTTATGATTTTTACAACTTTTTGACAAGTGTTTTGACATATAAAACTGTAAAAAAAATACTACATAACCTCACATATTTGTAACTTCAACCGTGAAAACCTACTTTTCTTCCCGCATTGAATTCCTTTTCCATAAAAAAACATCTTAATTGAAAAACAGGGATTTTTCACTTATAATTGGGTATACCACTAATAAATTCATGAAGTAACAAAATTACATTATAGATATTTTGGGTTGCCTAAAGTGTCATATATATTTAAAAATGTGTATTTTGGGTTGCCTAGTGTAAGTATTCAAAATTTTCATAAAACATTTGTCATTAAAAATGATAAAAACAGTCTTAAAATGCATCTGACTTTGTCAAATGCATGTAGCTCATTTACTAATTTTTATTATAATTATAGGAGTATTTATACCACAAACAGGTGCGTAATCTAGCTAATAAACACATCAAAAAAATCAGAAGTTATTTTGCAGAAGCCTCTGTAAGCGCATCATTTATAAACGGAATCAGAGCCTTCTTGAACGAGATGACACAGAGCTACACGATACACAATGTTACAAAAGAGGAGATTTCAGCAAACAGTAATGATCACGTAAATCTACTAAGCCGGGTAAAACGCGCTGATCAGCCAACATGCGACGAAGAACAATTGATGCTTTTTCTTGCCCAAATTCAAGTCACCAATCCGGAGAGCATAGTCAACTTATGCACCGTCAACGAATTGGATGTTACTTGCAAGTATTTGTACTAACATTAAGCGTAGATTACATTATTTAATGTGCTATATTGAAGACAGACCTCAAGCGATCTCGCCGTCATTGAAGACTATTTGAAAACATGCGTCATGCCTACCGGACGCAATTTATACTTTCAGTTGACGAAAGGTGTCGCCGAGTTTGTGGATATCATGTGCGAGAAGGACAGACCTTTAAGGCATGAATTCCTGCATCATTATCCATGTCTCAAAAGTATACACAACGAATTTGAGAATTGTTTTGGACCTGCTGATTGGACTGAGGATGAAAAGCATCGGGATCTCTGTTGGTATGTACTGGTTTGTTTATATTTTCAATTGGGGATGTCGGAAAAGTTTCGGTATAAATGTTCGATATCCTTGATACATGTACCTTTAGGTTTTGAGATTTTTTCTATAATTTCTATACTTCCTAAAACTTTTTCGATACTTTTAAGATGACTAGGGATGTCAAAAAAAGTGTCGGTATCGTTAAGTATCGATATCATATATAAGTATCGATAAGTAGCATGTGTCGATACTTTAATTTTTGGACCTTGTCGATAGTAATAATAATAACCTTTATTGGCATAATCCTCGTGCTTCTTATATACGTCAATCATCATTCCAACTCAAAAATAAAAATTAACAATACAAAATAATAATACTATGTTCATAACCACCTTTCCTCATCCATTCTCATCAACTGCCCCTCATATTTCACCACGACAAACGACACAAAACGGCATAAAATCCCGTTAACACAATTAATTTCTATATATGTACTACACGTGCAAAAAGTAATTCAATTTGATGTTGGACAATTCGAACACTCTCCTCGTAAGACTCAAGATAAAATACATTTTAGATACTTACTTTTTCTAACATTTATTTAATTCTAGTGCCTTTAAACAAGTCGCCGATTGTTATTTCCTCAAAGCAGCTGCAGTCTGCGGCAAGCCAGCAGCCTCAGCAATAAGAAAAGTCCTCATCAAGATTATAAACACTGTAATAACCGTACACTGTGCAATCTTAACTCAACCCTGCGTAGATGAAGTTGTCTACAACAATGCTATGCAGTTACAACCCTCCAAAGAAGTAAGTAAACAAGTAAATATGCTCAAAAATATTTTGTGATACCTTTATTCTTCGATTTGTGTTACAGATGGCAATCTTGGTCATCATACTCTGGGACGTCGCACATAAATCCAATCAATATTTACACTTAAGATGAATATCTATAAATACTTAATCTATATTCACAGCTATTTCTTTTTCGATGTGCCAAAACCACTGAATCCCATTATTGCAGCCATCTCGTCGCTACCTTCAGGAGCATCTTCGACTTCTTCAATCTTCCTCTTGTTTTCTTTCCGTTTCTCGCGTCGATATTCCTTAAGTTTCTCCTCTTCTTCGGCAAGTTCTTGCATTCGGGCAGCCATATCGTACTCTTTCTTCTTCTCCTCCATCTTCTTCTTGTTGAGCTCGAAGCGTTGCTTGACGGAATCGAGTGAACTGCGTTCAATGCGCATCGACATCCCCAAATTACGCTGGTGTTTCTTACCGTTGATGTGGTCCAGAAAGTTGATGGAATCTTTAACGACGCAATCACACACATTGCAATAGTATCCCCCGGATTGCGAGGTTGGTGTGCTTTTATTTATGACGATACTCTTGCCGAGTTTAGAGTCGAGGTCGATTTTGTACTCGCGCTGTTTGAGCATCTCCCTTTTCACGGGCGGCCCTTTTTTACCACTTTCCTCTTCTTCTTTCGCTTCGCGTTCATCGCGCTTACGTTCTTCGGCGAGTTTTTCGTACTCTTCACGATCCCACTTACGTCGATGGTCGTCTGGTCGCATGGACATGATGAATTTTTGATTTGTTTGTGATTTTCGAGGTAAATTAATTTAAAAAATTCTTGAAAAATGTACACAACTTCAGTTGTTTTTGATTTGAGGTAACCTCAAATTTTATTTTTGACTGATAAATTTGACATTTGACGATGTTAGCTTTTCTTTGAAGGCTGTCAAGTGTCAACTTTTGTATAAATATACGAAATTTAAAGTCTGATTTTCTAGTCTCATAATTTGTAAGTAAACCCCGGTACGACGGGGCATGATTTATTAGGATAGTAGTCTGTTGGACTTCTCTACTAACATTCTAAAACATGTATACCACTATCCCTTGCGCGGGGGTTGGGGGGGCGCTAGAAGGTTCGATTGAGAGAGTGAGTGCTCCGTTAATAATGTTTGACGGTCACTGACATTCACGTTTCTTTTCAAGGTCACACTCAATGTCAACGTTGCATCCCCACCATTCCTCCACAATAACGTTCACTGCACTTTTACCCCCAAGTTCTTACAGGTTTTCTAAAGTTATCCTGCGCATGCGTAAGTCAGCTGTCAGAAGCCAACTTGGCAGCGTGCCGGAGAGAAATATCCTGTCTTTTCAACTTGGTAATCTTGGCAAGCACCACGCGGCCGGCGCTCCATAATTAGAACAAATCTCTAAAAACTCCAATACAATGGGCATCGACGTCAAATCCGACAAAGGTCTGAAGGAATTCAACACTTTCCTCGAGGATAAAAGCTACGTCAACGGGTATGTTATCAAATATTAACTACATCTGGAAACAAACTAAAATTGAATGTGAAAATCGTACAGCTATCTGCCATCCCAGGCAGATGTCGAAACTTTCACAGCCATGGGCAAGGCGCCCGCCGCCAACCTCGTGAACGCGCTGCGTTGGTACAACCACATCAAGTCCTTCACCGCCGACGAGCGTAAAGCACTCGGTGGTGCCGCTGGTGCATGCCCCATGAAGACTGCCAAACCCACGACCGCCCCGGCCAAGGAGGACGACGATGACGACGTCGACCTGTTCGGCTCCGACGACGAGGAGGAGGATGCGGAGGCCGTGCGTATCCGCGAGGAGCGCCTGAAGGCGTACGCCGAGAAGAAGAGCAAGAAACCGGCGCTGATCGCCAAAAGCAGCGTACTCCTCGATGTCAAACCGTGGGATGATGAGACCGACATGAAGAAGATGGAGGAAGCCGTGCGCACCATCGTACATGACGGCCTCGTCTGGGGCGCTTCCAAATTGGTTCCAGTTGGCTACGGTATCAACAAACTGCAGATTATGTGCGTTATTGAAGACACAGTCTCTGTGGATGAAATAACTGAACAGATTGAGCAGTTCGAGGACTTTGTTCAGTCTGTTGATATTGCTGCTTTCAATAAGATCTAAATTTATAGATTGTTTTTCGATTGACTTTCATGCTTTAATAAAATCGTTTCAAAACGTT
>WSZQ02082899.1:0-13680 GCA_019419845.2 Weissflogia rhopalogaster
TCCTCTGATTAGATTAAAATACCGCCAAATTTTTTAACTTTAAAGACTATAACTATTAATAATTTAATTTTTAATATATATAAATTCTCTAAAATGTCACGCACTATTAATTACATTACTTACACTTTGTTTAAATCAATATCAACCTCAAAAGCCTTTTTTCCCTCTGTTCTATGCCGGCAAATTTCATTAATAGAAAGTAGAGCAGGCGTCGCGCCTCGCCGGGTTGCATTTTATCCCGAATTTCATTTACGCGCATATTCTCGCATTTTGCACTCTCAAGCGCGTGCGGGAACGTGTGAAAATACACGAGCAAATCGGGCGAATTTCCGCGGCGTTGTGGAAATTCGCCGCCTAGAGCGGCGAGAAAAATATGGTAATTCGCGGCTGTAGATATTCATGACAAGATAGGCGCCCAACGATTCGATTATGAGCGCGTATCGAGCGCAAATTTACCACGACGAGATCTATAAAAAACAGGGCGCACCCTCGTCACCGCCAAAGCAGCGACGAGCGAAAGAGTATAAACAGATTTTATGTGCGCCAAATACAATTTGATGCAGTAAAGGAAACGTGTGCGATTCATGCGTGAAATTTGATTTATGATGAAATGAAAATGGCTAATAAAAGTGATATTGATGATATTGAACTGCTATTACTTCACAGTTTTATCGCGACCATGTTTAAACGTGCGTTTTGTTTTTAATGTTATTTTGGAGAGTGCTTTTTAATCAACGTATTCTCGATTTCCATTTTTTATTATAGTCACGGTCGAGGGTTTTTAGATAACTAAACGCGTTTGCTTTACTAACGTCTGGTAGAAAGGCAGAAAATAAATCTATTTTCTATAAAATATATGCAAAATAATAATTTATTCAAAGATTTGGTTAGTTTATATATACTTGAGATAGACAAAGAGGGAAAGAGAGAGAGAGAGAAGGTGGTTGGCGAGTGGTACGAACTGAACTTCAGTCAACTGAGGGCCCTTATATACTTTGTTGGCATAGTTACGGCAAAATGTCTGAGCCTACATGCCATTTTAGGAACAAAACAATTTTTGGTCAAGTCGCCTGTAAAAATCAAAAACTGTTTTGTAGAGAAATAATCAGTCACACTTAAACTCCCGAACTGGTTTGATTTGCGGCGGACGGGTAATCCACGGATCCTGCATTAAATTAAAAAAAAAAAAACACAATTTCTCGGGTTGATGTTACTGTTCGCATCACCATGGTAAGATATGATTGTGGGCGGTAGCCTGGGTTGGTATGCCACTACTAGAGTGTGGTGATGGCTTTCTTCCCCATGAAGTTGTTGGCGGTGGTGGGAAGAAGGAAACTTAAGTTGTAAGAATTTTATGTAAATAAAATTAGTCACATTTTTACTCCCGAAACATCTACTTCTTTTTTGATATCCTTGATTGTTAAGGAGGACAATTTGGCCTCATTAACAATCAAATTGGCCGCCAGTGGGGCACACTGGTCTTGATCGTTCCTAGATGCCCTGTTCATGAAGTGCATTGCTGAGACAGCACTCTGAGCAAGCTATTAGTATGCGATGCTCAGTATAATACCTATTTTGCGAACCGATGGCTTTGGGAAGCGTCAATCGCCAAGCCACTGATAAGGCCATAACCTAAGATTTTAATATTGTATGATTCGGGACGTATTAGGTGGAATTTTCCTTATTTTTTATGTATGTCACCGATTTATTTAGTCTAGAGTTAAGTACTTCCAAATATTATGTAAAGCGGAGCTATTCGTCACACTCCAATAATCTCTGAGCCATTAAGAATGAAATATATAAACACAAGACATCCAGAGATTGTATTGCATGACGTGATAGGCTGCATAGGTCTGGCTTTTCTCACCACCAGACGGGTCTCCGTAGACACCTGTGGTGCTGTGGGCTTGTGCGCCTAGGTCCAAGATCGGATACACCCGGAGAGAGAGAGAGTGCTAGCGTGTGACAGGGTGTGTCCGATTGCCAGAGAAGCGTGGTATGAGGGCGGGTTCTGCCTCACCACCACCTAGATTTAAGAATAGAGTAAGGAAGTGGTGATACCGCAAGGAGGGTTGTGTGTGGGCGGTACGCACCGCTTCAAGGTTTAGATTTTTACATAATAAAATCAGTTGCTATCCGAACGCCGAATGAGCCTCTTCTCATCTCAACCTTAAACTCATCTCGACGTTTAAGGACTGTATGTGGGCCCAGTGCGTTCACCGCGCTATCACCAAGGGACGTTGGTTCGCAACAACCTATATGCGACAGATAGATTCTTATCAGAAGTTTACGGATTAAAATGTTGTTCATAGAGAAACAGGGACGATTCTCTAAGAGCAGGGGTTCTGAACCTATTGGTGAGTTTTCGAATAAATTCTAATTTTTCACTTTTAGTGTTGGAATATTTACGCGGTCTTGCCTCGCTGACCGGTAGACACAATGCAAAACGATGCGAGTGTTTTTAAGAAATGTACATTTGGCATTATGCTTTGTTTTATTCTTCTTTAATGAAATAGTCACCCCTTATGAAATCCATACGAAGATCTTCCTTTACCTAGGAATAAATTTAGTTTGTGTACTGTTATAAAATACATTGTTGAAAGTTTAATAATAGCAAGTTACAATTTGTGAAAATTCATAATATAATTTCTTATCTTACAGTATCTTAGGGGTTTACTTAAATAAAAGTTTTGTAAACTTACTTAATTGCTTTAACCATCGATAGTCCCATGTGAACACAGAGAACTGCATGATCCGGACGTTCCTGAGGAGCTCCACTGATGCAATAATAACAATCCCCAAGGATTTTGATTCTCAATTGATGATATTTCTGCAAAACAAGATATAATCCCTTAATAACTCCCATCGTAATATGAAATATATTATAATCCAGTAGTCGACAACCTTATGAAACGGGAGATCCAAATATTTAAATTTACAAAGTTTCAGTTTTGAATAACTACATATTGTGAAATGTTATATATTACAATATAAATATATCACATAAATGTCGCATAACTAAATTCTGTATAAGTTAATAATTCTTTCAATTTAATATAAATCGTTTATAAAGCATACTTCTCGTGCTTTCAACTTAAATATGCCGCTTCTTAGTAAACAAACATTTTTCAAATATTAGCTGCAGACATAATTAAATAAAATACGTCTTCAAGATAGAAATTGAAGCGTAAGCAGGCTGAAATGAAATTATCTTGGCATTTACTTGGACGAGAAGAATATAAATCGGATTGTGAGAGAATCGCTCCGGGCTCCGGAGAATTATTAATTAAACTTGGATTTATACACATTTTTTCGGAAAATATTTCTGGAGAGATTTGTGTAATCATTTTATAAACTGTCTATGAATATTTCATTCCAGATTTTGGGAATTAAATTTATTTTTGAATAGTTACTTACGTCGGAAAGCTTGTCGAAACGGGCGAAAAGCTCGTTGAGCATCTTGACAAGCTCCTGTGCTGAATATGTCGACGAGATGGCTGTGAAACCAACGATGTCTGCATATAATATGCTGGAAATGCCAGGAAACGTATGTAATATAGAAATATCATAAAGAAAACATAATACAGGGAAAATCGTACATTTTTTACGGAAGTCAAGATATTACTGTATCAGCAACATTTGAATATTAAATATCAATGGTAATTGTATTTACGGCCATTTATTTTTTTATTTCGTTTGTATTCATCAAAAGACGGCTTTGACGAACGCTCAGCGGGTGGATTCAAGCGTTTTTATGTAAGCGTACGCCAAAATCATCAAACGGGCGTCAAAATCATTTGGAGCTACGCATTAGCATACGTACTTTTGATTTATAGTCATCATGGTCTCTTATCATATAAATGAAGAAGACATTGGCAGTAAGTGTGTGTCAAGTTGTTAGAAGCTGAATTCGAGAAGAAATTAATGAAATGTACCAACGCACGTCTTCATGACCTCCTTTTATTAAGATTTATATGCATTAAGGAGACTTGGAACAAACATTTTCTAAAACATACGGAAAAGTAGCTACACTAGCTAAGTAACTCTAGCGTAAACGTAATTTCCACCATTGTATCGTTATATACTTATTTACAACGTTTATCTTATTTTGCCAAATGCAATTTTTCATTGCAAAAACTTGTTTATAACCCGATTTGTACATAAACCGAAACTTTAGTATGTCGCGGACTCATTGTAGTCGTGTATCTTAACGGATTACTTGTAGATGATTTTAACGGATTTATTTCGAATTATAAAGGATCTTGTCGAAATGAATCAATAAAACAAATAAGTATTAAAAATAGATTTATAGTGACCTATAGTTTTGGTCATAAAATCTTGACATGTGAACAAGAATTGTGTGAATTTCATGTCGAATAAATGGAAATTATGCTATAACTTCATATAGATCATGTAAAATCAATTAAATCTAGTTTGTGCATTTGCAAATAAAACAAACCTACAATTATTGAGCGAATCTTGTAATTGTGCATTCCTTGTTTATACCTCGTTTGGTATGTAAACCGAAGCTTTACATTGCCGAGGTCTCACTGTACTTGCAGTCGATCTTAACGGATCTATTTTTCAATTATAAAAGCTCTAGTCGTGAAGACAACAAACAAATATAATGGATAGAAACTGATGTGTAATGAACAACAAAACAATCATTACCAATGACAGTGAACGTTCTACTGATGCAGGTACAGTAAATTCTCTCTGTGTGTGTGTGTATGTTTTATTTTATTTTAAGTTGGATTAATCGAAAAAATATGTCTGAACTTGGAGAACATCTTGTAAAATTTCCTAAACCTGGAATATACATTTGTAAATGAGCTAAAACAACATTTATTTTGCCATTTAGACAATACATACCGTTCAAGACCATACTATCTTCAATAACATCAACATCACTAACAAATAACATTGTAAACACAAAACATGTAAATACATGTCGGAAAGACTGAAATGGCCGATAGACAATAAACTTTATCAATTATTATTTATTATTATTCCAAATTGTAAAATCTCTTGTCGAAATGAGTCAATAAAACAAAAACTATTAGTAAAAATAGATGTATAATGATCCAAAACATGATTATCAATGGCTTTAAACTTTATACTGATAAAATAATATCTCGACTTGCGAATAAAATGTGTTTGAATTTTAAGTCAAATATATTATAATTACGCCAGAACTTCTTGTAAAATCATTTAAACCTAGTTAATGCATTTGTAGATGTGTACAAATCAATTATTAATCGAATTGTGCTTTCTAAAAGCTTGTTATACCCAGATTTGGACGTAAACCGAAGCGTTAATATGTCGAGCATTCACTGCACAAATGGTTGATCTTCATAGATTTGTTTTCCAATTATAAAAGCTCTAGTCATAATGAGACCCGATCAAAATGTAAATTATTTGAAGTAATTTCGATAATGCAACATGCTTCGCATCGTTGGATGAAGCAATTTCAAACATGAAGCTTGAATGATTTATTGACGATTCGATGACTTCGGATCTCAGCTCATCACCTCGCATTCCCAAATATCCAACACATTACTTGCGCTGACTGTGCGTGTTAATTCGCGCAATTATAGTGCATCCCAAACGCGCGTCAACACATCAGGAAATGTCATCCATCGATTTATCGATCACGAACGCAATTGTACGCGGAAATTGCACCCAATGTAAACATTTTATCGTTTTGCTATGAACATTCATTAAAACTGAAATCAAATTACGATTCTCTGCTTGAATTTGTTGATTGTTTTTGTTGCAAATTGAATATTGTATTGTATATATTCAATTTCGTTTGAAATTCTCAACTATTGCGGTCTTATTTCACTTGAATTCAATTAATTGAATTTAATTAATAGAAATTAATTAACTTTATTCAAATATTTATATATTAGTTTAGATATTTGAAGCCTACATGCAGATATAAAAATTAAATATGATGCAAATAACAATTAAATTTCAATTAAATGAAAATAATTAGGTACAATTATTATCTATCAAGATTTCTATTATAAATTTTGGATGAATTAATTGAATTCGTGCTCGTCCGGAGGTAATTTCCGCATCGAAAATGGCTGACCAACAAAAACCCTAATTACATAATATCCCAGCCCGAAAATAGCCTATCAAATCCATCTTTCTGGTAATTTTCTTCCAGCTGAACCCTAAACAGCTTTATCACGTCAGAAGCTACGCTTTAAATTACCCCCAATTCAGCTCTAATTTAATTTACCTGACATTTTCATGGCGACTCATGTAGATCTTCTTGAACTGACTGTCGGCGCTGTCCAGATCTTGTCGCATTTGCACGGCGACATGTTCAGGTAGGACGGAGAGCAGAAGACGTTCCTGTGGAGCAAGAAAAAAAGTCAATTTCCGCCAACATTTACACGAATAACCGCAGGCGTGTAGACAGCAGAACGAATCGATAAAAGAGGGGCCACACAATTAGAGGGTTGATCATGTGGGTACGTAAACATGCTTTTCTGTTGCCAAGTTTGCACGTCAACCGTTCCACAAAGGTAACAACTCACTAACTGTTAATAAATACATGGCGCACTCAGTGTGAGAGGTACATTCGTGTGCTGGTAGATTTCCCTGGGGTTATTTTGCAGGCATGTAAATGTTGCCAATTTAAACAGGTATTACCATTTTATGTCTGGTATGAATATAAGTGAATATAAATGTCAATTCGTATTTTCCGTCCAATAAAATCTTTATAAACGTTTATATTTCTATTTATTTGTGTAATGAATTCTCAGAATATGACTATGAATATATAATACACATTTCCTGAAATTTTCTTTCGGGTAAAGTCATTTCCATGCGGCAGAGGTGTCCAAACTTTTGGCGCAAAGGCCAAATTCTTTTAATAGTTGGGTGTCCAGCCCTTGACATTTATTCAGAGTGATTTAATATTACTTACAGAGTGAACTTAATATTATATTTATTCTAGGCCTATTTGTCACTGTCACTAGTTATCTATTTTATGAATCTATTCATTTCGACTCAAACTTCTTGTGCATGCATCTGTTTTCTATCATGTTCCAACTGTAATTGTTTAGCTCATCCTGAGGCGGTCCTTGCCAAAATCGTGCCCTTTGTCAAACCATCATTCTTTATGACATCCTAATGTCGTATGTATATCTTTTTACAGTCCTATATGAATCTTCAAGAACCCGTCCCCTACGTCTCACGTAGCCTTTATTAATTTGTCATCTTAATCTAATACCACATGTAATATCAGATCATTAAATATAAGAAACTGCTTTTGCTGATTGCCTTGGATGCATTCATTTCTTTTGGATTATCTTGATCCTGAACAAACTGCTACGAAACAACAAGAAAGAAAAATCCTTTGTCACAACTATTCTGCTATCTCAATCCTCCCATGCAAATATTTGTTCCAAACACAAACGATGACTTCCATTAGTTCAGCTTTGACGAAATGAAGTACGAAATGAAAGAACACTTGCTTTCCTTTAGCTCAAACCCTAGCTCATTATCTGTCAAAATTAAACAAGGCAAATACTGATTGCATTGTGTATACCTGCTCGGCGCTCTGCTCTTCAATGACGAGTTTCACTTCCAACGATTGACGTGTCTCAAGGAAGGCTCGTCGTTGTTGCTTCTCCTCCACAAAGTACGCTGTTAGGCCAAGAAGGTTGGCTGTCAGGAGGAGGCAGACGTTTGCCAAATGCTGCAACAAAAAAAACAGATGCTAATGATATTCGCTTAACTTGAGTTGTTTCAAATATAGTATGTCTTGAGGTATTGATTTCATCTTGAATATCTTCTTCGAATTTTGGGCACGACAGACACGCTATTAGTTTGTCACTTTGAGTGACATTAACATGGCCTTTAATATCAAGAGTATTCCAAGAACATTTCCCAGGGATTCTCAGTCTCCTAATTTCAATTCAAATATCTGAACAAAGTTATGATACGAAATAAGTTTTGTAACGTTGAATTCAATTGAAAATGATTTTTGCCAAGAAATCATCTGAAGAAATTTATAATTGAAATTCTTCGCAATATTAATTTCTAAGTTTGAAACAAGAAGAGGATATATTTGTATGCCACAACAGGAATTTTAAATCCCAGATTTCCTTATTTCCTCAATGCGCCAACTTCCCCGGCTATGTTCCCGTTCAGTGCGCTCCGAAATCCTTAGAGAGACATTTCCAATCCTTGGAGGTCGCGGGCACGAAGGAAACTGGTAATGTTATTACGGAAAGCCGGTATTAGATTAGAGACGGCGCGAGCCTGACGCGGCCGGATATCGCGTTAGATGCGTTGCAAAAGATTTCCCCGCGTGGGAGCCGCCTGCTGTGCGCTTCGTACGTGTGTGCGTGTCTATCTGCGCAGTGGAAAACACGCGCAACGACGATTTACGGGACGCGTTCTGTGATATGAAAAAAGGATGATTGGGGAACTGTGCAAGGTCTGGCATACCTGTCCTAGATGTTCACTTCCAATTTAGCTGCCTTAAAATGCACAAATGCAACGAAAACGAGAATCTTTAAGGAGATATTCAATGGGATAGAAAGTTTCCGCAATTAATTACGATTGATATATTTGTATATTTTTAGGTAACCCTTATTGTATTGTCATAAGTATCTATTGATATAATCAATTATCCATTGTAATTGTAATACAAATATGGAAAGGAGCATAAGGACCAAGTCAGATTCAACAGTCCCTGTTTAGAAATTGCAACCAATAAAGTGATACTGTGAATATCACTCAGACTCTAAACGTATGACCACAATTGATTGTAAATTAAATTTATGAGTGAAATTTTAGGTGTCTGTACCATAAGTAGTACACAAGTCTGATTTAACTGTCCTTAGTTTAGTACCCGCAGTCTAAGAACATCTAAATCTACGAATCACTTTTTGCTACAGCAAATAAAGTGCCAAAACTATAATTCCAAAATTGACAAGTTACAGGAAAACTACAGGTAATACAAGAACTAAATTCCCACTTTTAATTTATCTATCTCAAAATAGCAAGTAACAAAATGGAATATAAGTCCTTTTTCAAAATATATGGAATTAACATATATTCCTTAATTAATCACGATTGAATTTGGATACATTGAGATAGGAACTGCTTTATATGCTTTATATGCCTTCCTGGGTACGAGTATTTGGAGCCGAAAGTCGTGTTCGCAAATAGGATTTTCTCCGAGTGGGCAATTGAGCCATGCGATGATTTGACGATGTGCGCGATGTTGAAGAACGGAGTGTTTACCCGAGGGTCCCGGGTGCCCCCAATGCGGTTTATGAATTACCCATTGTGGCATTTCGCCATAGTCGCATCGCGCTGAGAGTTTTCCACCGAACGCCATACGGCGTCGACGTTGCGTCGCGTCCTTGTTGGACCGTTTTCACTGTTTGCCCTTGTGATGGTTGCTGTTGACTGACATGCAGTCAGCCGACACACACTTCAGCGTTCGGAGAATTGTGCGAAATTGTGAGGAATCACCTCAAGGACTGGAAAATCCTTTTGTGCCCCAACCACCACTGGTCATGACACAACAGTGGTAAGATAAGAGCCATTCGTGGAAACTTTTTCACTAGTGTGGCGTAGAATGAAGGAAATTGCATATTTTCTTATTATTGTAGAAGTGTTTGGTCGAACTATGGCTCGTTGAAATACCACAATGGCACAAAAGAGTTTACTGAGTAGAATCACACCTTGAAATTGCTTTCACATGTCCAGTAATTTACCATATCACTTCATTTTGTTTATAACTTTTTTTAAGAAGAGTTCATTGCTAACCCAGTGAGATATAGAAAATATTTTCTAATTATGCATTCAAATGACTTATTTTCGCCAAAAGACACACATTACATATTAGGGGAGCGTTATTCTTAACGGTTCGAATGTTATCAAACAGTTATTTACTGAATCAAACGGTGATTCAGTAAAGGATAAGCAACTCGGGGACTCGAACCCGGTGCCTGCGTTATAAACGAATGCTCTACCCACTAGGCTGCGCCGGCCATGCCCATACCATGAAATTGCTTTTTCATTTTTTTACCATGATATTCTTGGTGACTGCCGAAGGTCAAGAGGTCGTGCCACGTTTTATTGATTTTCACCTAGCACCCTTCATTCCAACTGAAGGCCTCGACTCCACAACTTCAAGACAACTTTAAGACAATCTAGGCATCGCCAAATACGATTAGTTGTGTAACAATACATAACACTTCTACGTTATAACCTTGCAATCAACAGCCACCAGCAAATATTTATACTTCATGCTCCCATTCTGACGTCTAACTTCAACGTCCATTATCTTCCTGATCAATACCCTCGCAGTGCTGATGTGTCGTTATCTACTAGGACGTTATCTTTATAGTTTATTCCCGAAATGGGTCGTAAATCTTACAAGCCGCAGAATGAGCTTTCAAACCACCGACAGGAATTCATTAGGTGGGGTCGGTTCATCAGTCTGCGGTGCGTGCTACGGAAAGAAGGAGTACTCCCGGGGAACGTGTGGCCGACCTTCAGAGATTTTCGGACAAATTGGGTAGCTAGAAAGGCAGACAGCCACGGGCACGTACGTCGTATATCACACTACTCCCAGCAATCATTCAAAGCCTGATTCCAATACTAATCCGTGGATAAAAGTCGTGAGAGGAAGATTTGATTTCGCTGATTAACTAATTTCGTTTTGAGCCAGAGAAATGGCTACTGGAGCGCTTTTCGGGGTATATAAAACAGTGTTTTGTGCGTTGTAAGTATTTTCTTGCGTGTTCAGGGTTACACCATAAGGTGTTATGAGCTTTTAATGAGGAAAGTCTTTAATGAATCTTATTAAGAAAGGAAAGGAAATATGAATCATGATGAAAAACGTTAACCAATCGAAAGTTAGCATTCATTTCTGATATTTTGGACATGTTTTGGCAAATTATGAAAGGGAAACGTGTACAGATACAATCAAACGGATAATTTTCATAGAAAATGCGACACATCGAGAGAGATAGGATAGTGGTGTATTCCTTTATCATTGCACTTTTAGCAGTTTATGAAAATCGAATAGGGAGTTTTCAATATAATCCAAAAAACTTACAATTACAAATATAAGGAGTCATCACATCAAGTTTTATTTAAGCTGCTTATGAAAACTTGAAAATGTATGTATAATGTTTTAAATGTATGCAGACACAGAAAATTCCCAGCTAAAATGAAGACAATTATTTACTTTATTCGTTTTTATCATTTATTTTAATAATTTAATATTTAAAAAAATCCTTGACCAACTTCAATTTAAGGAGATTATGAAAACCGAACACGGAAAGTTTTCTTTTAATTGATTTAAAGATTTCAATTTTATGCAGGCATATCACAGACCTTTCCAGTTTCCATGGAAAATTGACTAAATTTTCCTTTGGGTTTATTTGGATTGTTTAACATTTTATCCAACCTTAACTAACAAAATCTAAAAATAAAAATAAAATGAATGAAGGCTTTTTTGGGAGACGCAAAAAAGCCTCTTACCTAAGCAATCTTAAAAAGGCATATAATAAATTATAGACTACTTCAGACCAACTTGAATTTAAATATATGCAGATGAAGAAAGTGTTTTATTCCAAAATTAATGAAATTATTTACTATACGCTTTTTTATCATATACGCTTGAATCTACCATAACCTAACTCAATATAAATCAATCTAGGTTAATGAACTAACTGGACTAAACAATTGAAAATGCTTATGAAAATTATGTTTTCTTTAAATTGATTTAATGAATTCAATTTTAACACAACATGCAACTTCAAACATCAACTTCAAAGATTCAACTTCACACACAGCATTCTACAGGCATCTGTAACTCACTACAAGAACTACATTCAACAACAACACACCAACAATTCACACAAATAACAAAAATTGTATACATATTTACATATATGAATTGTAAACAAAATCAATAACAAGCAACAAACAAATAAATAGAACATATCAAAGTCGGAAAGACCCACACCACAGAGATCGATAGGCGTTAAAATATGTGATATTATATTATTATTTAAAACTCCTATAAAGCTGGAACAAAATAATGATGTTCTCAGACGAACGAAAAAGGCTTTCCAATCATCGGTAAAATCTAACCGCAAAATACGAATAAAATCAATCATAAGCTAACTTCATATGAACTTCAATTGAAGCTTCCATTGAAGAAATCTATAAATATCTCAAAAGTATAATCGAAAGTTGTATGTTTTTATCATTAGCGTATTATTATATTAACTACATTTTCGAACAAGGAGTGCTTCCTTTAATTCGATTTAATGATTTCAAATTTATGCAAACAAACGAAAAACTTTTTCAGTCTCCCTTAAAAATGGACTAAATTATCTTATTCTACTTTTTATGATTATGCAGCCTTTCCCTAACCTCCCAACCTAAACTAAGAAAATCTGATCAAATAGATACGCCATGACCCGGATTAACAAATTTAATTTCAAACATCTATTAATGTCGTAAAATGTTTTTTTTTTGCAGAATAGAAAAAAAAGAGTCAAATACCCATTAAAATCTAACTCAAAATACGAATAAAAGCAATCATAGACCACATCACTACAAGTTTCAATATAAGCAGCTTATAAATATTTGAAAAGTATACACAAAAGTTTTTTTCATTTGATTTAATGCTGTCGAATTTATGCAGACGAACAGAAAACCTTTACCATTCCCCCATCAAAATGGAAGTAATTATCCTTTTTTTCATTTTTACGATTGTGCATCCTTGCATATTTCATGCAATTCGTTCGTGGATAAAAAGTCCCACATTTATTTAGTTCAACGTCATCCCTTTTCCATGTTTTATATCTGTAAACTTAAATCGGCACGTTTTATTGAGTAATTTCCTGCCGTTCTCCCTTTACAACTCGTAAAAAACCTAAAAAAATATATGGTTTATCAATATTTTCGTCGTCACGTAAGGTACGAAAACTAGTCGTTGGACTTCTTGTTATCGTAAAAATAAAAGTATTCATTCGGGTACGAAGGAAAATCAATATCGATTCCTTTCTATGCACATTCATGCTTGAATTGTAAGAATTCCCATACATTTCTAATAAATTTTACACTTTTCCAAACGCGGCGCTGCATAAATACGGAGTTCTTACAGCATGGCACATTAAATGTATGTATGCATGAGCCGATGCCGGAAAAATGTACACACAACGACAATGTGTATGTAAATCCGCCTGCGTTTCAGCGAGAGCGAGCTATATTCAACTGACATGGATTTTCCTGTCTCGCTAACAATGTAACTGTAACAC
Organism: Weissflogia rhopalogaster; assembly: GCA_019419845.2. Lineage (NCBI taxonomy): Eukaryota > Metazoa > Arthropoda > Insecta > Coleoptera > Staphylinidae > Weissflogia > Weissflogia rhopalogaster. Next base: position 13,320 of record WSZQ02082899.1, read on the forward strand.
TGACAAAACTAGTATGGAACCACGTGCTCAGTTGGAGGAGAGGCGAAATAAAAGAAGCGCACGCAAACTGAAAACGGAAGTTCTTCCGTGAGCACACCTGAATCATCAGTGATCAATCATCAGTTGAGTCAATGACAATAGTTTCGTGTATGCGATATGCACATTTTATGTAGGGCGTATAAACGAGTTTAAAGAAGAATCATGCATCTTAGTATACGTTATATTTATATTTTTCCACGTTCAGTTATGAGGATGAATATTTAACATGTCGGCGCCGGCGTCGCGGTCGACTGCCAATTATGAAATTAATCTAGATTGGGTTTTTCTAGAAAGTAAATAAAATGTTTCTTATTATGTGTAT
>WSZQ02082942.1:0-13616 GCA_019419845.2 Weissflogia rhopalogaster
CGAAAACCCGACATTGGACAACCCAAGTTGGAATCCTGTCTGTAAAATTGTGGATGCGCCGGGCCGTTGAGAAAACTATAATTTCGTTATTTTATTTAGATCATCCCTTTATTCAACAATTTCTCCGATTAGCTCTAATGTAATTTTTACATAAATATTCTCCGACCTAGATATTATGCCCAAATAAAGAAAGTTGATGCATACTTCATCAATATGAAAGTTCATAATAGTAAACACAAAAAAATAAAAGAAAAGTTATTTACTTTATTTACCAAGGATGTGGATGTCTCAACAAATTCTAACGGAAGCTTAGTTAGTAATATTTGTAAACACACAAAACGTGCGGTTTTGTTTGTTAGTAAAAGTTCTTTACCTTATCCATACAATATTTGCCTTGCATATAGTCTTTGAAGCGTACCGACTTGATGTCGTCATCATGCATTGGATCAGGTCTGCTGTGCGCCTCATAGTGACGCATTGTGCCATCCGGAAGCAACCGCAGGACGTCGTGGGAATTTGCATAGTGAAAAATTGGCCACTGTTGATGCGAGCCACAATCCGGCTGACCGGTTATCAATCTGTAAAGAAAGTTGCTGTAATCGGCTTGTTACTTTCTCGCTTTGTAGAATCCATATTTGCAAAAAGTTCACCGGATAAGACAACTTTCAACTTTCTAGTTTAAATATTTTAAACCTTCAAAACTAAGGGAAACGTTTTTGTTAGTACCAAAAATATAAATAAAATTTAAATACCGATACAATATGTATCGGTACGTCTGGTATCAATACCATATGTTTCCATATTTATGTCAGAGCACTATTTCATCTGCACGTGTAAAGCATAAGCTCAACAATTTATCGGCACACACATCTTATGGCAGTGTCTACGTCTCGCGTGTCCGATTGCTTTATAATTACATGGAGAGGGAATATCACGGATCAAATTTGATGCACTCCGCCCTTAAAAGGAGGGGAATTTATCCTTGAACATAAGAAAGTCATCACTGTCTTAACGCTTAAAGACATGTATATTTATAAGGTAATTGCAATATAACATTAATTCTTTGAATTGATGAAGCAGATTGCCTCAAAGAAAACGCAAGGCATAGAGGGGGTTGTAGGTTGTGCTTAGGGAAAATATGTCCTTATGACCTAATCACAAAAAGTCTGGACATTTTAATTTAAATAACGCAGAACCACATAAAAACTGGGATTAGTCTCTCAATGGCCGAACCAAGTAATTGAACGGCAACACAAATCTCGAAAATTACGGAAGATGTGTATTGCATTATCACGGAAACTGAAAGTGCTGAAAAAAATATAAATAGGGGGACGCTAAAAGTGTATTAAAGAAAGACGTCGCTATAAAATGTTTGGGAACTTCTGGCTTAAGGGGTTGTTGATAAAATAAATTTCGATACTACCAATACAAAAAAAGTGACGATACTTTCTAAAATTGAAACTCCTAGTAACCAATACATTTTCAGATAGAATAAGAATAAGTGGTAGGTTGAAGCAGAAAAACCTTACTGACAAATCACATAAAATATATAAAGAAAAACACAAGATTTTCACAATTTGTTCCTTTGTTTAACGTTTTGAAATATTTGCCATGTTAATATCACCTCGTTTATCCTTAATTTTGATCGGAATTAAAAACACAAAATGTTTTTGCAATGTTTATAAAACTGGCATCTATATGACGAATATGTTCAGGAATAGTGTTAAGGTTTTATACAGTTTGTAAGCACTGCCTTGGGACCCCAAAAAACAAATTACGTTTCTAATTTTTCGGATGTCAAATTGTCTCATTCATAGTATTCCAAATTATATTTCTTCTTCATTTTATAATCCTTCCAACCACACTATTTCTATTACCTGCATCCGGTGCTCAAATTCGTAACACCTGAATTCACCAATCCGTTTTCCTGATCGTAAATTGTCTTCGGATTCACTAATATCTTCATTTCCGTCATCACATACCTTCTGAGAATCTCTCGTATACACCCTTCAGGTACGTACCACGTACCAACGAATGGTCTCGACCAATGAGAAGATCGAACCTTCCCGGAACGCCTTCCTGCTTCTCCTATATAAACAAAAATCCTAACCTTCCTCATCAATCTGGCTTAGTGAGTCTTTTCAATCAACCTATTTTTCTACTTTGTAAACTCGTATTCTTGTGCTGTATTAAGTGTTTAAGTTTATTTGTGTTAAATTAAGTCTTGTTATATTATTGTTAATATAATTATATCATATTTCTGGACTTCGAACACTGACGCTTCAAGTTTTTAATTTAAAGTGTATTTTTTCGCAAAAACAATTGATGTCATTTTTAAGACAATTTACCTATTAAAGGAGCTATCCTTCAGCCAAGTGGTTTTATATTGTCTTATACCTTACACTAGAAGTTTCGAAACTGAAAGCATGGTCTAGTCTCAAGGGTGGCGGGGGCTCCCTTGGAATATTACTGAACACGTATATTGTCGTGATATATAATTATCACGAAATCTGGAAGACCTCAAGAAAATATTCTTGAACATATTTATAAAAAGTTCGGAAACCTCCGCCTACTTATTCACAAATACGCGGAGTCCTCTGGTGCAATTCTTGTGTTGACAATGATTCATCGCAAATGTATTGTCCAGGACATGACAAATAAAACGCGTGTGCAAAACACTTCCAATTATTCGCAGTGCGCTCGGCAATTGCTTAACGTGTGCATCACCGACTCAACTTACACATAATTTACAGTCTCAATACCGCCGTGTTCGTTGGCGAAGATGGGCTGCCAGAGTGCTTCGCCCGTGTTGTTGGCACGCTCGCACCGGCCAGCGACGAAGAGTTCATCAGCCAGACAGCATTTGTTGATCTTCACTGGTGGCACTGGGATGTCAGGAATATAGCCGCCACTCACGGTGAACACATACACGAAAACAAATGCGAGACGCATGGTCAACGAACGACCACATTGTTGATACCACATGTTTCGTTTGCCTAATTGAATACAAACATGTCTCACTATTCTAACGTGCTATACACACTGGATGATGCAAATCCATTATCGACGAACACTGCACTGCTTTCTGATCACATTGCTGAGCCACGCGCGATATTTTTAGCGACATCAAGAGAGAATGCACGCAGATTGGCACGTGCCGTTTCGTTCTTGCATCCGTTGGCCACTGTAGTTGATGGTGGGACTGCCATGTTTCAAGGTGAGGTGTATCGTGAGGTGCGATTGAGCGTCAGCGTGACTTTACGTATGAGGTGAGGCCGATGAGAAACGAGGGCCAACTTCGGCTGGTTTCGATGTGGTAGCAAGTCGCATCAGCATGGGAGTCGGTGTGTGGAATTAATGCATGTGTTTATTATGTTCTCTGGTGTTGATTCAATGCGTCTCTGGTTTCCTTGGTATTATGCCCCTGTTACTGTTTTGCTACTGGTTTATAAGCATGTGGAGTTGGTAGGAGAGAGGAAGTTGCACTCATGGGGAGGGTTAGTACATCCGGTAATAGATTACGTTCAAAAGGAGAGTTCTAAAAATATTGGGGTGATTAAATCTCCTTTGTTGTAGTAGTTCATATGTAATTCATTGAAATGATTGGTGAGGTTGAATAATACATGATTCATGATTGTTAGTAATTTGAGTTATTTTTGTTAAGTAATAAGGTGTAACTTATGTGATATATTTTTACTGGAATTTTACAATTGAGTCATTTAACCTTTCAATATATCTCCATAAAGTGTTGATTTTTAAAATATATTTTTATATTAGATGCAATGGAATATAATCGTAATCGGTCTATACTGATAATATATTATATAAATCAACCTTTATTAGCATAACCGAATACTGATAATATATTTCAATGTATTAAAGTGGACCACATTAATCTTATTAATGTATATGTATTAATCTTAATAATGTATAATTAATAGTATTGATGGAATTGTTACATTTTTACCATTGTTACATTTCACTTTAGTCATTGTTATCAATAAATTTCGAATCAGCCATACAAAAAAGAAAAACTAGTAACTAATAAATTTTTAGATAGAATAAGAATAGGTGGAATGTTGAAATTTATACTTTACTAACCAAAATCGAAGGCAAATCGCTACGTAGAAAACTGACAAACCCAATGGCAGGGGAGCACTAGCGGCAAATGGACAAGGAAGCTTATCCTTCGTATAGAGATCTAGATCGGCAGGAAACATGGGGAAACTAACTACTGGCTATCTCAGTTCCTCTCGGGGTATGGGTGTTTCGGGGAGTACTTATACCGCATTGGAAAGAGAAACCTCCCGAATGCTTCTACTGCGGAGAAACCGATACTGCTGAACACACCTTCTCATGCAAGAGGTGGAAATCCAAGAAATTATCACCTGGAAAAGTGCTAGAGAAAACGCTAATTTTGAAGGATATCATAGCGGTCATGATAGAACAAGAAATACATCTTATATCAAAGAAATATTAATTGAAAAGAGCAAGGAGGAACAATTAACAATAGAAACAACGGGTTACAAAATCTAACTCAACACAAACTGAACATCTGATATGCCAGTTCGGGGGGTGTGAATATTAACATTATTTACATTCATATTTTGTGTATATTCTATTTACTGTTCAATACAAACAAAATCGAAAAATACAAGATTTTCACGATATTTTCCTCCGAAGTTTTTGTGACAATTTAATATATAATACTTAGGCACAGTTAATTGATGAATATATCGTTTTTAAGGCAACAATTGAGTTGCGTAGACTGCCGCTGTCTTTAATTATGATCGGAACCAAAAAATCCAAAATATTTGGTAACATTTATAAAACAAACATCTGCATGACTAGAAGCATTTTCAAGAAAATATTAATATTTTATACCGTTTTTAATTTGAAGTATATTTTTCACGCAACATTCGACTTAAAAATGTGACAAAATAAAGTTTCACAAAATAATTAATGTGATTTTCTAGGCAATTTAATTGTCTATTAAAGGAATTATCCTTTGGCCTAATATTTATAAATTGCTGTATTGTTTATAGTAAATATTCACAACTCCGCTTTATGTGATATATTTTCGTAAATACACAGCTTAATTGGGATAAATCTTCTTAATAAATTGTTAAAATTTTCAAGAATATTCTCTCCAAATTTCAAGTCGATATCTGCAGTATTGATGAAGACTTGGTTTAATGATGGCTCATTTTATGGAAAATTAAATTGTCATTTCGTATTTTTAAGTATAATTTACATGTGAACCCACCTGGATTGCACAGTTGGAAGCGCTTCGGTTTTGAATAGTTAGAAACGTTAAGTCACTTAATACTTTAGATGTTTTACTTGTTTATTTAAATTTCGTACAATACGTATTTCGCCTATGCGGCATCATCAGGTACTGAATGTTAAAAAGTTACAAATTGGTATTTATACAGACGCAGGTATCAAAGTCTGCGTTAGAGGGGTGTTGATAAGTAAATCTAAATGACCGTTAAGAACATTTTCAGCATCGTCTTTTATGGCTCTTTTTATGTAGATTGCTTCCAATACTTTCAGTTTATGGCCCTCCCTGCACGAAAGTTGTGGCGTTTTAATTTATTACTAATTTTATCTGGGAGAGTGCCTAAATAGGAAATTTTTATATAAATATTTTCTATTTTTGTTTCTTCGGGTTCAGTAGGGAATATTTGTTTGAGTATTTTTAATTTAATTTTCTTCTTTAAAATTCTATTTACCCAGTTCGGTTTTGGTTATAGGGGGCCGGTGAAGAAACAATCCTTTAGTGCACTGTTAGTAGATTAGATATATTGTTCTACCCTATCTGCATAGCAAGTTTTGAATAAACATGACAACTCAACGTAAGTAGAGTTTTCCCAACTTCATTTTACCAGTTACTTATAGCACTGTAAGTTTGCCCTTTAATTAATTTCCTTTTTAAATTTGATTATAATATTACACCATGAAGTATGGCTGAACTAAAACTATTGATAATATGACACTACTAAATAAGGGACAAGTTTTCAAAAATTGCGAATAAAAATTCCATATTTAAGAATTATTCAATACATAATACTTTAAATTTACACCAACATAATTCTTTGATTAGGTGTCATTGTAAAATTAGAATCTCATCTTGAATAATGCTTTACGATCCTTAACAATTAACTATATAGTATAACTTGAAATTCCGTTATTTTTAACTTCTTCACAATTGTTAATTAAGAATGTTTTAACTGCTTGACAAATTTGACAAAGCGAAATTTTGTTGACAGTTTCACTTTTTCGCTTTGATGTCCGATTGCGAAACCCACGTTCACACAAAAAATGGCTGGATATTTGCCAAATGTTCACAATATATAATGACGCCAAGTATTTCCTGGAAGATTAACATATTTGCGCAGTAATTTGACTGATACCTATATCCGTTTAGTCATAATGCATAATTCATTCTGAAATACAAAACAGTTTCTAGCCATATTTTGGCCATGACCCAGTCACATAAATACGCACGTTGAACACGAAAAGCATAAAATTGTGTTTCATAACTAGCGGGCACTAAATTGACAAGTGAGGAAAAGTTTAAAGTTGCACCAACGAAATAGATTAATTATCGTATATATTTTAATAGTATGTCTGTCCGAACGATAAGAAGTTTGATATACACATGCATTTTACAACATTAAAACTAGTCACTAAATCTATTTATGTACAGTGGGTTAAAACACTAAGTCATTCCAATTTCAAATGGGAATAAGTACAATTAAGCTGAATGAAAACCTCATTAAATTGGAAGAGGTTTATGGCACATTTGACACATGATGGTTGTGGTGGATGTGTACGTGTGAGTATGTGTGATTGCTCAGTGCTTGGGAAATATTTGTAAACATTGTCAGACATTAATCATGAAGAGTTGATAACAACAAACAGAACTATTCCGCCATATTTTGGGTGGAATTGCATGGTTTTGTGGTGATGAACGTCCGCGTTTAGTGCGAAATTGTTTACGCCTGTCCGTTGACGACCGTGACTTGGTCATGACCATCGTCGTCAGCGGATATCTCCTCGTCGTTGAGGTTCTTCCATGTGCTCGGGAATGTCACGCAGCAGAGGCCTCGGTTGGAGAGACCACGTAGTGCTCGCTTACGACAGACAACGAGCAATATAAAGATGAGTGCACCCTGGAGAACGTTGATGTAATCGGTGATGATCCTGGAAGTTGAAATTATTTTACGATTAGCCATAAAAATGTGAAAGTATACAGAAGGAGAGAAGTTGCATGATGGTAGGATTGAAGAAGAACGAAATATGAAGGAACGATAGACGAAGTAAGAATAGGATACGGGAAGGAGTCAGAAGAACTAGATGCAGAAGTGACGGGTAAAAGCTATAAGACACGACTTGAGTTTGTGGTGGGGGAAGCGCGAGAAAAAGCGCAACTTCATTTTACGGAGGGTACATTACCATATGTAATCAAGGACAGCATGGACATCTTCGAGAACCGATGAGATCACCTCAAACATCCACATAATACCCATCAAAAGAAAGAGTTTTATATATAGTCGTACTCTGTAAATTTTGAAATATTTAATGGATTAGACCTGTTAATGTAAACATATATATATATTTACTCACTTGTATTTTAATGATTTGGTCTTCAAATCATCGGCGGTTTTACGTTCAATCCACAATTTGGAAATACACCAGACAAACATGCTCATATTTAAGATTAGAAGAACTGAGATTGGTCCATAAAAGTACGCCCATGTTTCAGTTAGTCCTTGGGAAATACAAAATACCATGTTATTATTGCTGATGTCAGGAAATAATCGAAAAATCGATTATTATCATTTACGAGTTACGATAGTAATCGTTTATCATCGATAACGGTCATCTCGATAATAATCAGGTTAATTGATTATTCCACTTTCGATTATTTTTGATCTTTTGAAATAATGCTACCATGTTAGAGATGATTAACAAACTGTATTTTTATATTGAGATTAAATTCTATTACTTAATAATATATTCATACTTATTTTGAGTAATTAATTCGAGAACATTGGACTTATTTTCATTAAACTCTCTTTTCATTCGAGTCATTTTGATAAAATAATAATAATGTCAGCGAAAATAATCGTTTTTCGAATATAAACGTTTCATGAAAAAGAATAATTCATCGAATATAATCGTTTCATTGGAAATAATCGTAGGTACCTGATGATGCCGCATAGGCAAAATACGTATTGTACGAAATTTAAAATAAACAAGTAAAACATCAAAAGTATTAAGTGACTTAACGTTTCTAACTATTTTAATCGATTATTTTATCCGAATATTCCCTCGATTATTAATCGAAGATCGCGATTAATCGATTTCGATAATAATCGATGATTAGAGAGAAATTGACATATCCAATTATTACCATGGTCAAATTAATTTTAAATATCTATATTTACCTGCAAACCAACAAGTATTTTCTCCCAAACCTGGACTCAAGTGACTCCCAGGAATATGATGTGCCAATAGTAGGAATAGAAGGAAGACCAAGGGCATTCCATGACCGTAAACAAGATAACCAATGTACCACTGAGTGTCGGTACCAACTATATTTGGATATCTGTAAAATTGTGGCAACTCTTTTTAATTCCGATAAAGTAAAAAATATTGAGATAATAGAATTGAGTATGCGTACACTACGGTCTTCCAAATATGAAAAGAGGTCACATTTAACCAGAAGAACGCCGTCATGAACGTGAAGTAGCTGAAAAATGCCGCGAACACGCAGAGATTCTCTTCGACCTCGGTCAGCTGAACGATGCTCAAATTTAGCATAGCTACGGCCAATGCCCCGATCTGATGCATTATGCATTTCCCCTTTTAGACACGTGGGCGAAAAAAAGGAACATTAAAATGGTTGTGCTTCGAACACGAAAACAAGTTTCCGTTCCATCTCTCGTCCTACATCTTGTTTACTTACCTGTAAATCACGTAAACTTGGTACTAGGCAGTATACAGCTAGTGTTGCCAAGAGGAAAACAACGGAAATGATTCCGCAGGTGGCACGTAGACCATACCATTTTTCTTCGGGCGCTGAAACTGCATCGAGGCAGACTATTGCGATGTTGCTGCCGTCTTCGGAACTTAACTTAGACACGCAGTAGCTGGGGGATTAACGGAACAATATATTGTTTATATTGTAGTTTACAGGGAAGATATGTGTTCTTACTCGCTTGCTTCGATAAAGATATCGGCATGGAGTAATCTCCGGGGATAGAGGAGGTATCCGTCTTCGTCGATGTTGAAATCTTCGTCGACGTCCGCGTCTGGGTCAAGCATCAATTTCGTGGTGCATGTCAAATCGATGGTTTTGCCATTGGCACATTTTGATTTGTGAATATGGTTCTCGCCTTCACAGCAGAGATGCGTTTTGTTTGGAAGGGAATTTGTGAAGTTGATCGTTGATAGTGATAATACTAGTAGGAATATAATCATCTTGAAAATCTGTAAAGCAATATGAAAAATTAAATATAGTTCTAAGCAAACAAATGATTTACGTTGCCCATTTTAAATTACGGTAATAATATGTTATAATTGGTAATACATCAATTATGAATGTTTTGCTTTTATAGTTAGTAAAACGAAAATAGGAATATGTTTGGCTGAATTATTATAATAAGTGTCACATGTGTTTTCTTTTTAAACCAATGAATGCACAAAGAAGGTAAACTTATCTATTTTATGTAACAAACTCAACCCATAAAACAAATTACAAAAAAATGTAACTTTCATTCGAAAATAATGTAAAAATAGTTTACTACAGCTCTATAAAGAAAGTAAACAGTTTTATGCCTTTGTGTTTATGGCTTTTTCGTTTTCTAACAACATAAAACGCATTCTAAATTAAATGGAGAAAAAGTTTTGTTGCGAATTTATATAAGCATCAAGTTTCTAAGTTTCTCGTATTCATCAATCGGCGAAGAAAAAATTCAATGCACATTACAAGTTAATTATTGGAAATATTTACACCGACAATCAGAAATTATTTGTAGGCAAATTTAAATGAAAACTCACCTTGTGTGCATTAAAAATTAATTTAATTAATTAATGATTCATATACCACCAACACTCTGGCATAGAAGAAACCAATTAGCAAATGTACTTTCAGTTGAAAATTAAATTCTATGGAACAATACGTTTTTTATACATCCTAATTAAATAGGAAAAAGTCATACTTTTAAGTATTTCTAACGTTTTAATGCAGTAATCTAGATATGTGCCAAAAATTAAGCAATGTATTTTTTTATTATTAATATTTGTATTCGGTCCGGAGACCTGGCTATCGACCTTCACTGGTCCTTCAGCCTGGATACATATGTTTATTGTGTTTGTACATATTACAAGTTATTGAGATTTCTTGTTTTTGTATTTTTGATGTTATTATTGTGATGTTGTGGCTTGTTGTGTGTGAATGGTGTGATAATGAACTTGTCAGTGGAGTCTTGTTGTGTGTGCGTGTTGTATTTTTGTGAGTTGCGCATTGCGATTGTGGAGTTGTGCCTTTTGTTGTCGGTGTGGATTAATATTGTGATTTTAAGAGTGTGAATTTGTAATTAATGTGAATTAATAGAGGGATTTTAGTGGGGTGCCCACCCCAGGGACTCGAACCCCGTCCGACTGCGTGGTAGACCGAAACTTTACCAACTGAGCTGCCCAGGTGGGCCCGATGAATAGATTTTATAAATGTGAAAATTTTGTTAGGTGTGAATTTTTAATGTGATTTTTATGTGTGAATTAATTGTGAATATAATGATGAGTGCCCTCCCCAGGGACTTGAACCCAGTCCGACTGCGTGCTAGACCGATGCACTACCACCTAAGCTGCCCAGGTGGGCTAAACAATGTATTTTCGAAACTATATTAAATTTTTTGTAGAAATTACAAATTCCGCCAAGGTATCAAATCGTACCTGGCAGACATCTTGCCACACATAAGAGATTTACAGGATTTACACGTTGAAATTAAGAAAAATAAACAATGTTAGAAGTGAACAAAATTGAATATGAAAAGGACATTCACTCGCTAATTTTGTGTAATCTCTAACAAAGATACCAAATGCAAATATTATTTTAGTTTGAAATATATTGCCACTTTTTGGGTATATAACCAATATATTACGTCTTTGTGTTTACTAGCGATGCGTATTTCGGTTGCAATCAGAATATGCCTGAAGATGGATGCTTTGCATCAGAAATGTACATTGCTAGTAAAAAAGTGTGGGTACGGGTCTTCAAATTCCGTTCATTGAAATCCACAATGAGACTGCGAATAAATATGATTATTAAACAATATTGAATATACACCGAATTAAAATATATATATTTAAAATATTAAAATTATAATAATTAATATATTGTATATCGATCATTTACGTCTTTCTGGTATGTTCTGTATATTTTTGATACTAATCTAATAGTATGGTGTTGTTGGAGATTTGTGTGTGTTGAAGTACGTTCTAAAGGGAGTTTCAATAAGGCGCATCGACTTTAACCTTTCATTTCAAGTTGGTAGTGAATAAATTAGAATATATCTATATTGGCACATGTTACTGGATCAATTACAATTAAAAGGAAAGATGAAGTTCGATATTATTCCGGCCGAATTCCGTCGCATTTCACTGCACTGAACAAGCTTTTAATCACATTTTGGCCTAATTCCTCGTTAATCTCATCAATGTGCCGTCTTTGAATTACTGGATCGTGTTTGAGTGGTCGACATTGACCAGTGAAGGCGAACTTTTCTCAGGTGGTGTATCAAGGAGAGGACCCTCTCCATTCAATTATCAAACAATTGTAGGTCAATCAAATGCTTGCGTGGGTCAGTATCCGTCACGTAAGTCATGGATTCGCCATCCCTGACATAGACCCAAAGAAAGAAATCTAACGGTAGAAAAGCGGGAAATCGTTGAGTGATGTATCTTATGATGATGATTTTGTTTATGTGTATGAAGTGTCAGTGTTCGGAGTTCAGTAATAATACGCAAGTATATTAGCAATAATATAACAAGAGTTTATTTAACACTTAAACGCTAAAGAAACACAAGAATACGAGTTTACAAAATAGAAAAATAGGTTGATTGAAGAAGACTCATCAAGACAGACTAATGAGATAGTGTAGGATTTGAGTTTACATAGGAGAAGTAGGTCCGAACTTCTTTTTGGTCGAGACCATTTTTTGAGTAATGGTACATTACCTAAAGGGTGCGTATGAAAAGGATGCCTCAAAAGGTAGATGATGAAGGGAAAGAAGAGATTACTGAATCAGAAGAAACAGTTTACGATGGGGAAAACGGATCAGTGAATTCAGATGTTACTCATTGGGCACAGGATGCTGATAATAGAAATAGCATGGTTGGAAGGATTATGAAATGAAGAAGAAATATAATTTGGATTACTACGAATGAGACACAAGTTGATATTCGAAAAATGAGAAACCTGTTTGTTTTTCGAAGAATGTAGCCCTACAGAAGTGCCTACATGAATAATTCTTTAATGACATTTAGGTAGAAATGCGTATTGTGCGTGAATTATGTTAATTAATTTTAATTTTACTGCCCTCACTGAGGACTTGAACCCCGTCTGTCTTCATGCTAGACCAACGCGCTACCCCTTAAGCGGCCTCGATGGATTTATAAATCAATCATTATATTAGTTATTAGTATTTAATTATTATTATAATTATTATATTAGTATTTAATTGTTCCACTTTTCACTAATCTATAGCCTAGATTAATTAAATGTAATTAGTCATGGTGATAAGTTTTTAAGTACATAATTTATCGTAATATATATGGATAATATATATGGAATGCTGAAAAATAAAAATAAAAGTATATATTTTAATGGCTATCAGCCCTAAGATTTTTCCGCCGTGTTTGTACATATATATTTATATCTTTACAATTTGTGTTTACAATTTGTGTTGCTTTGTTGTGTAGTAGTAGTTGTGTGTTGAATGTTGACTGTAGAATGTTTGGTGTTGAATGTTTTAGCGTTGTAAGTGATCGTGGTAAGTTGTGGGTGAATAATATTCACCCGGTGGATTGTCCTACCTCGGGGAATCGAACCCCGTACTCCTACGTGGTAAGTGGAGATGCTACCACTAGGCTGCCCAGGTGGGCGCTGAAAAATATTGCGCATTTTCGAATTGGTATCATTTAATTTTCTCTACAACTGAAATATTCTTATTAATGGTTCTTTTCAATGGCTTGAATTAATGAATCTTTTGGTGCTTTCTATTCTTTTACTTCCAATTTTTCTTTTTCAACTTTTCTTTGTTTTTGCTAATATATACTAGCAACAATATAACCTCTAAAACATATAAAAAAACTAAACGTTTTTTGGTGTTTTTAAGTGTGTGTGTGCACGAATTGGTGCAATGTAAACAATGATAAAACAATATTGAAAAATCATCACGATTTTAGAACTTCATAAGCGATAAAAAATAATTTATTTCTTACTGTCGTACTGAAGGCAATAAAAAGTGCAATTACTTCCAATCTATATGCACATCGACGTTTTCCAATTGTCTACCTGTCCCATCCATTGTTCACACACTCAT
>WSZQ02082953.1:0-16584 GCA_019419845.2 Weissflogia rhopalogaster
TTTTGAGCCGTTTGCTCAAAAATAATTTTCAAAGTTTGCCACAAATGGAGCATGGTATATATTGCTTTAACAGCACGTCTAGCAGCATCGCGTACATGGTGTAATTGTTAGAGTGTTTGCCTTCTTATGCGATGTTCGCTGGTTTAAACTTTGCATGCGAACTTGTTTTTTCTTTTCAAATTATATACTCATAATAGGGATACACTTTCAAATATTGATTTTTCTATTTTGTCACTCGGAGGAAACGTAATTTTAAAATGGTTCATTGTAGGCAACCAAATATTCGTACATAACCTGTAATTATTTTAGAAAATTACATTTCTTCATAGACTATTTTTAATGTTATAATACTTTGTACGCAGCAGCATCTACACTATTAAATTTTAATAGTATTATTATAATTATATTCAAAAGTATGTAAACCTATGTGCACATTTTAAAACAGGAAATATTTGCGGAAATATTTATAATTTTCAAAATTTAATTTTGGATATATGCAACCAAATATACAAATATACGAATAAAAATAATGCTGCAAGGCACTAAAATTTTAAATTAACAATGTTATAACATTCTTTAAAATTTAGATTTCCAAAGTTATGCAACCGAATATACAATTTATTAATATTAAAATTATGCATTCTTCTTCACTGCTTCTTATCAAGTAAAATAAAATAAAATAATTGCAGTGAACTGTAAGAATTTAATATCGCCGTAGATTTTATTGCTTTCTTTCGGAATTTTTCGCCGTTATGCGAGAGAGCGCAGTAGCTGGCGGATTCTATTTTTGCGATGTGCAACTTTTCAATTTACATTTTAACTTTGCCTGCCACCGCCACCGTCGCGCCATCGTCTCCACAGCCGCCGACATGGGGTTGGGACAAACTTCTGCTCCTGCTCATTTCTGCGATGTGGATTTTAAGTTCGCGGACGGCGTCCGAAAACTTGGATTTTGCATTTAGCTAAGAGGCTTCAGCGGCGTGTCACCGCCTCGCGCTTGTTTCCGATTGCTTTTCATTAACATAATCAACTTGGGGAGGCGGCGACACAACCGCCGACGAGACGCCGACGCCGCACTGGTCCTTCATTCAGAAACTTTTTTTCTTGCCACTGCGAGTTTCTAGACGAGAAGTGTGCAAAGTTTTAACTACTTTGTCGACGCTTCGGTTCATTTTTTTCTGTTTCAGCTTATATTAGTCAATAAAATCGAATTTTTAAGAGTTTTAAAAGTTTGATGAGGAGAGGAAAAAAAGGTGGCTTAATTAACTACTGGGTGTTATGGAAAATTTAGTACTGCTTAATGTTGAAAGTTTCATTTAATGAAAATGATTGAAATACATTTACAAGGAGAGTGTTCCAATTGTCCAACACCAAATCGAATTAAATTTTTTTGTACGTGTAGTACAAATATAGAAATAATATGTGCTAAAAGATAAAGATAGCTTGGGGTTTGCGGCACTATCAGCGAGTGGAATGCTCAACCAGCCCAATAATCCCCGAGCTTACAATTACCAGAGAAATGACAGTGCACACTGACGAACTCAGTATCAACTGCATCGAAAGGCGGCTAAGGGACCGACGCCGCCTTGCAACGCCTACTTCGTGATTACTATCGGTGATAGTGTCAACAAGTCCTTCGAAACTGAAACATTGAACTGACTTTAACGTATGTGTGAAAGGGATTTTACGCCGTTTTGAGCCGTTTACCCAAAAACAATTTTCAAAGTTTGGCCCCAAATAAGTCACGATATTTATTGCTTTAACAGCACACTTAGCCGCATCGGTTTCGTGGTGCATTCGTTAGAGTGCTTGCCTTCTGATCCACGGTTTGCGGGTTTAAATTTTGCCTGCGAACTTTTTTTCTTTTTAAATTTTATATTTAACAATTAATAATGTAACAATATCGCCCACCTGGGCAGCACAGTCGGTAGAGCTTGGGCCTACCACGCAGTCAGACGAGGTTCGAGTCCTCGTGGTTGGCACCCATTATTCATAATTATAACTCTCAAAAAATCACATTTCAAACCACATAATAAAAAAAACACTCTTCAAATCAACAATCGCAAATATGCGCAAGCCAAAACTTTCAACACACAAGAAAAAGGATAAAAACCGCTGACAAATCAACTAAACACTCACACACAACAAGAATCCATATATAAACAATTCAACACAAGGATCAGCAACAACAACAACATCACATGACAATCACAATAATAAGCATGTAATATAAAAACCTTGCGGTGTCGGCATTTTACATACAACTTTACAAAATTCCTTATATAGAGTGTGTAAAATAAAAATTAACTCTCGTAAATTAAATTAAAGTAATGTTAAAGTGAATATCAATGATGACTGTTCTTTTTGTTTTCTCCCGTTTTCATCTTGCTTTAATTGCTATCTGCTGAAAAGTTCTTTCCATATTTGTCTATTTTCAGCCATTTTCTTTGCCTCTATAATTTCCAATCAATGTTTCGCCAGGATATCTGTAATTATATGATGCTCCACTCTTTTCGCGGACACCCTCTGCCTCTGCTGCCTGAGTTAGGTATAGCTAACAATCAATTATTAATATTTCATTGTAAAATTTTTAAAATTACAATTTCAAGATAAAAAAAAAACATTATTCTCTAAGCGAGGCGAACGTTAATCCGCACCATCGTTAATCGAGGTCTACATTCATGTAACCCGCTAGTCTAAACATATTTAAACAAACTGTGACTTAACGAGTTTCACTTCATTTGCGAGTTTCTATTAAAACACATATAATATTATCAAGAACAATGTTGGTAAATCCAGCAAGAATTTCCTAACCCTTTCTCGGTCTCCTTCTCTCTCCAACCGACCGACAAACCCTCTCCAATGTCGGAGCAACTCGGACGGAATGTTAATGTCCCTCCCGTTTTGCCCATTTCACCCATTGCATCCATTGCGTCCGTTTTGCTACTAGAACACATTTATTCAGTTCAGGCCCGAGTCGAGTTGAAATTCCAGTCATTCGGGGGGTATCTCGTTACACTCGCAACGACTCGGGAAGAATTGTTTCGTGCAGCTGGACACACGCCGCGTAGCGCCGACTGGATAACCCGAAATTGACTAGGACAAAATGTTACTAGGACCTGCTTCTCTCAAGCAAGCTAGGAAGAGGGCGCGAGTGGATTGTCCACTAAATCTATAGATCAAGTCGTAGGAAATCCGTAAACAATCGGAGATAAGTAAAAGAGTCAGTCGTCGAACCTAACTGCTAAGCGTAAGTGAGCGTGGGCGGATGAGGAAAATAGACGAAAATAATAGTAAGCGCTAAGAGGTTGCATAAATTGGCAGATGTGTTCGCTGTATTTCTCGACGTTTGCAACCGAAAATATGTTTACTCGAAATACGCGTTCTACGCTAAATATTCGAGGATAATTTATGTGCTTTGACGAAAGATTGAAGAGATTTGCGTATGTGTACGTGGGTTTTCAGTTGTAAAGGCGAGTTTTTAAATGTATAGATGGCGCTTCTTTCAAAATATTTGTGTATCTTTCATTACTGGACTTATAATGTTTTTTTTTTTAATTTTAATTTCATTTATGTTTCATAGCAATTTAAATTTTATAAAATTGAGTTTCATTGCTATTTGTGGCTATCTATTTGTGGCCTTTCTATTCGAATTTCGATATTTTGTCCGTTCGATAATATGTCCATTCGATATCTTTATTTGTCGATAACTTGCCTCTTTCCGGCGGAAATGCACACAAAAATAACTGAATATACAATTTTTGTGCGTTTCCTATTTTCAGCTTGCACGATTTAACACGAAAGGGTGAAGGGAGAGAGAGATTTATTCATTTTGTCTGCGTTCGAAGTAATACAAATTTTTGTCATTTCTTATTTTGTGTGCGTTTCTGCAGGAAAAGGCTGAAAAAAAACAAATTTGACTTTTGTACACTCAGTATACTATCATGATCGAGGTTTCTGAAAAGGGGTTAACTCGCTTGGCTTAGCTTGCGTGACAACCGGGTAGAAAGGCAAGGTAGAGCAATAGAAAATATTTATAAGTGCAAAATATAAGTATTTATTTAAAGACTCACCAAAAGGTTTTAGACATCTCAGCTTGGGCACTGCACACCGGACAAGAGAAGAAGACTGTCCGCGGCTTGGTACGAACTAACTTTTTCAGTCGGCTGATCGCCTTTTTATAGAGCCTTTTTGTTTATATTTGCACAATTCTAATAAACTATCTATGCTTAGTCAGAGCCCAATCTTCCTTTTTTGTCATATTGCAACATTTTAGTCCCTGCCATATAAAAGTAACGTATAAAAATGCATAGAGACGATTGATGCACAAAGCGCGCTCGCACTCCTTAGCTGAACGCAAAAATGCTTTAATCAGCAGATAATAAATGAGCGAAGTGCTGCCGCTCAGTAGACGCGTCTTGGCAGTGGATGAGGTAACATCGCGACATTGTGAATATGATTCATATATTCGCGACAATACTACAATTGCAACACTTGGTTTATTCAATATTTGAATTTGCCGCCCTGTCACTTGAGAAAATTTAATTTAAGGGTTGGTCGCCACATCTAGCGATGACAGTTTGAACGATTGCAGTTTTTTTTGTAACAAGTAGCGCCATCTAGCAGCGAAATTCGGAATCATCACCAGCACCACCGGTGATGGGCTTAGAATTGGCAATATATCATCTACTGCTAGGATATGTTTCGATAACTTCCCTAAGGCGTCACTTTATTACCAAGAAAAATGGAATAGTCAGTATTTGAAAATACAAGTAAATTTGACCCAGAATCAAGAAACGTTAACTGCTCATAAATTAAGAAATGTCAAGATCCGTCATCCACAGACGTATGGCTGCCTGCCTGCCTGCCATTAGTTGCCCACTTCCGTATTTACGTATTTTCTTGCCGTCGCGTCGCAATCGCAATACATGTTTAGCCAACCAAACATAGCACACACAGCTCAGCTGTTTCCCCACTTAATGCGCGCCTCTTTATTGCGGATGTTAAATATGTATGCGTTAAGTATCTTCGAGAGCATTCGAGAGACTGAGTGGGTGGCTGTGTGGCAGTATGGTGTTGTCTTTAACTGCAACCATCAACGACGTTCGCCATCTGTGGAAACATATTACCGTAAACGATCCGTCATTAAACGTAATATTAACAATACGCCTTCTAACCCTCCTCCTACTTCGTCATTCGCTCTTTGCCCCCCATGCCATCGTAACCAACCAACCCTATTGTCATTATCATCTACTTTAATGTGCGCTTTGGTACTCGTCATACGTATCTATGGGAAATTCGAGTCTGTGGAATTAGCGGAAGGGCGTTCGCGTTCATACTCGATGTTCCTGCTCAGTTGATGATGTATCTAGCTGTAAAATATTCATTTCACACAGTGACTTGTACTAGTATCTGATATGAAGTGCTTTTGAATTTCTGATACTTTAGTTGTTGTTTACGAATTGAGCGGCGGCTTGTCGTGTTGTGGAGCTGGGTGCTCCTTAGATCACTGCAATTAAGCAACGGACGTAGAGTAAGTTCTCTTACATCATTATTCCTACGCGACTACCATATTCTTCGTGGGTATTTCTTCTGTGTTGCTTACTCTGCGAGGCCTATCAAACCTTCTGAAATGAAGTTCCGCAAATTTAAATTTAAATATATGCGTAATTTATTTCAAGCCCACACACACACACACACACACAAAATGAAGCTCCGCAAATTTACAACTCGTAGCGAAATAATTTCATAAAGTCGCTTGGCGCATTTACACTATTTCCAATTAAGTTATTTTATTGCAAATTTTAAGGTATATGCTTTGGACGATATCTCATTGATACCGAAAGTTTCAAATCATTCATGGATCTGGTTTCCTTTTTGGTCATTGATTTTATAGTTTGATTTCTCTGGAGGGTTTTTTGGTCAAAGACGGTTGTAATTTGACATATTCTTCTATTAATATTTTATTATGCTTGTTGCTCTTGTTCCTTTAAAATATGAACGCAGACTTCGTTATTCTTTGAATTTAACACTTTTCTTACTTTGGATCGCTCATTTCGGTGATGTTTTAAATCTAACTCATTAATACATTTACTTATATTCTCTTTCACCCATTTATGATTGAAGCGCAGCACCTCAGTATAAGCACTGCTATATTCTCGTGTTCGATTTTACACGATAGACTCTCGCGTTACGCGCTGAAAATGGCGTAACTTTGGTGGAAAAAACACATATTTGAGCCTTTAAAACGTATATTACAGCAGTTTCGCTTCAACCTCCAACAAGAGTGAGAGTTTCTCCAGCGCGTCATACCATCAAGCTCGCCCACAAGCTCCCCCTACCTTCGTACCCAAAGCAACCCTCATAACTTGTCCGCAACCAACATTACATCTTGGTCAATATAATTTCCTCCAAACAATGATGAATTCGTTTTTATTTTAGTGTTTTCTCATGATATAATCAGTGTTTTTAAATATTTTCTTAGGGTTCAATTGGACTTTTGGATGAAAAGTTTCCCAAATATACATCGCATGTATATAGAAGTTTTATTTCAATAAATTTCTAACTATAATTCATCAACTAAATTTTGGTGGAGGCGCCTACATGAATTTTCATATACACAAACAACTACAACCAAACCAACTGTTACAACAACTTCAGTCTAGCTTTAACTACTGTTACAGCTGTGCCACTTGTTTGTTACCACTCACGGGTTTTAGCGCTTATTGCCAAAATTCTACGCGTCTACATGTTTGCCAAATGTTTTTGCACATTTGGCAAACCAATTCATAGCTCGGATATACAAACTGATATATAAGCAATGTTTACCACCGAAATTCAATCCGACCTAAACGCTCCTCTCTTCTACTCTCTCCGCCTGTCTCCTCCTCCAGAGCTCCCTACAGTTATCCAGTTTTCACCTGTGGTCCACACATGAATAAACTTTCTTCCTGTTTTGTGCTGTGTACACGCCCGGCGCCTCCACCCTGTCCACAGCTACACATAGCAGACGATAGCAACATTTTCACATTTTCACGCGGAAGATTAATGCAAACACTTCGCGATCCACGTTCTGTCCGCACCGCCGCACCCTTTCCTCCATGCGTCGCCACCCACCTATCCACCATGCCGCCCTCGCATATATTTGAATTTATATTAAACGTAAACGTTTGTTTTACGACGGGCATCAACAAAACGCATTTGTTTTCCGGTATTCAAAGCTGTCACACACAATGTTGCCGTCGCTTGCCGCTGCAAATATATGCGTAATTTATTGCCAGACACACACACACACACATACATACATACATACGCTCAAGTATCAATAATGTAACGACTCGAATAATTTAGTATTAAAATATTAATTGTCACTTTGGATTTGATAACTATGTAAACCTGCCTTGTATGAGTGTACATTGCTCAGGTTTGGCAACATTTCGGATGGGAAACTTCAGGTTGAAGTTAAACTGTGAATATGTAAGTTTTCCATTGCGTTCGTCGTTCGTAGTTGGCAGAAACTAAACACATTTGAGGTTAAACACACATCGCTTATAGGTTAGGAATGTATGGGTATGGTCGGGGAATCCAAAGTTGGAGTAAAGTTGGTGCGCAATTCGGATATGTACGTATATACATATATCCCTGAAAGGCACGAGTAGAGATGGATGATTCAAGTGAAATTCACGACTGCAATTACGTGTCTTTATTATTCAACATTTACGCGAAGATTAACACGACTTTAAATTGCGGTGTACGCCCAACTTGCTTCTTAATATAGTGTTTAATCTATTTTAACACCCGAAAATTATTGGGCGTGTCAACAGTAGCTTGATTTATGATCGGCCTTGTTTAATGACCAAAATTTGATATTAAATTTTAAGATGATATTTGTTCATTATAATAATAATAATAATAATAATAATATCACATATTTTGAAGTCTATCGTCCTCTGCGGGTCTTTTCGACTTTGATATGCTATATTTTTATTTATCGTTATTTTCATTTTTAATGTTGTTATTTACCATTTATATAAGTTTTGTATTTCACAATTATTATTGTTGTTATTGTGGATTGTAAAGTACTGTTTGAAGTGGAATGTTTGCAGAAGTATGTGTGTGGCTAAGTGTGTCAAGTGGCGTGTGGTGCCTGCTCAGAGGACTCGAACCTCGGCCGCCGGCGTGAGACGCCCAAGTGCTTGCCACTAAGGCGGGCTTTCTTTGTAATTTTGTACGTTCGAGATTTTATTGGAATTTAATAGTTTAAATGCGCGTTAGCGGCTTGTTTTAAAATTATTACCCCGAGAGTTGTAAGGTCGCTGGGTCCCATCTAAATGGCTTTGACGAGTTCACCAGTGGAATAAACACGTAGAAAAACACAGAAACTAAGTTTGAGACACGTCGAGAAGAGAGATTAAAAATGTACTTACTCGGTGCAATGCTGGATAACATTTTATTTACGTTCGGCACAAGAAGCGCCGATATAACAGGCAATAAGGTACATGCGCAACTTAAGCGTGTCTTGGCACTGCCAACAGCAATATCACTTCGTACCAAAATCCCTAAAAGCGCTAATGGCGCGAATAAATAGTTTACAACAATTTGTAATTTTCAAAGAATATTCTTCCGAAACATGTTTCTTGAAAGTTATTACACTCGTTATTTAAGAGTGACGTTAAACGGGGTCACCGTTAAATGAGGTTATACAATTCCTAACTTTAACTTTATCGCCGTTGAACAAGATTATGAAAGTATCTTAAATTTCAAACAAAGTCTTTTTTTCTAACTTGCGCTTTTTTCGATAAAAAAAACATAAGTTAACTTTTATTTATTTATTTTTCATCGTTAATATGGGTTTATATTATTTATATTACTTCTAACTTATATTACTTATTTTGCTGGAAGGCAGAGTCTCAGAATGTATGCAAACACACTACTTTTCACAAAAAAATTAAAATACTGACTGAATTAAAGCAATAAGTCGGACAGGGTTCGAGTCTCCGGGGTGGGCACCTACAAGTGTGAATTAATTTATTAATTCACACTAAAAATTCACACTGCAAATTTCACATTCAAGAAAAAGCCACGTTAATTTATTGACATATTAATCAAGAATCACATCTTACGATGCCAAACACAATTTACATCATGATGTACAATTTATTCTGTGTACATAAAGTCAACATCAACACGGAGAAAAATCAGCGTCATACTGCTGGATGCATCACCATAATATCAGCATCAATATCACCTTCATCACAACATCACAATAACAACAACAAAAAAATTGTAAAAACATCACAATACATATCATGGCCCACCTGGGCAGCACAGTTGGTAGTGCTTCGACTTACCACGCAGTCGGACGGGGTTCGAGCCCCCGGGGTGCCCACCTACAAATGTGAATTAATTTATTTATTAATTCACACTAAAAATTTACACTGCAAAATTCACATTCAAGAAAAAGCCACTTTAATTTATTCACATATTAATCAAGAATCACATCTTACGATGCCACACACAATTCACACCATGATGTACAATGCATTCTGTGTACATAAATTAAACATCAACACGGAGAAAAATCGGCGTCATACTACTGGATGCATCACCATAATATCATCACCAATATCACCTTCATCACAATAACAACAAAAACATTGTAAAAACATCACAATACATATCATGTACTTGAAAAACAATAAACAAAAAAAATTGTATATAAACGGCTGAAGGATCAGTTAGATGACCAGGTCTACGGACCAAATACAATATTATTATTTTTTAAAGCAATATAATTATAAAACATAAATAAATACAAATTTGGAATATGGGTTGATTTTCATTCTTTTACGATTTAATAACCAGAATTTTATGATTTTCTAACGAGAAAATAATGTCTTGGATTTGAACGTCGAAAAAATGCGAAAGTAATTAGCATAAAATCATAAATATCTCACAATCAAGTCGGATTTCGCCTATCAGGAATAACCGGAATATAACTTGAATCGTAAATCACGGACAGCCAAATTTCTTTGGATTCGCGAGGGGATCTTCTTACTTGGCACAATTCGTTCGTAAATGGCTGGTGCCAACTCAGCACTCTGCTGATGATATATCTACCTCTCGAATTACAAATCAATAAATATTCATACATATATTTTGCTCGTTATGCCAAACACTTTATGCCAGAGGTTTTCAAACTAGGAGGCGCGTGTGCATAGGTAGGCATGGACCAATCTCAGTTTCATTATTAGGGGAAGCGCGAAAATTAATAATTTACAGCGGGGTACAACGAGCACGTGTTTAAATTAGCGTTAAATAATCTATTGGCGCCACCGGCGCACAGTGGTCCGGACCCATCAAATTTGCCGCATAAATATTTCCAATTGAGCTAGATAGTTGAAATTTTCAGAGTTTATTCATAGTGCTATGCCTGATTGATATATTAAGTTTCGTAACATTTGTTCATCAGGAAGGTTCCTCTTTGGTCATTGTTAATTTTTATTTCGCTTTTTTGGTACCTTCCGGTGGTCAGATCATGTTGAAATATCATTAAATTATCTGCCTAATTCTCCTGAATCAAATGGGACCCTTCTGACTAACATATATTTCTGCAGATTATGTTAACCATGAGTTTTTTAAATTAGTGCTATTTCCTTGTTTCTTTTTCGCAAATCCGCTAATTTTTCGTCAAACCTATGAAATGTCTTCATGTTTACGCATAACAAATGGATGTATCAACATTTCAGACAGATGCGCCTCTTCAAACCTGTGTCTTCTCAGTTCTTTGATGTCTATGTTCCATCACATATTTTCGGTAGAGTGAAGCCTTTTTTCACTTCTTCATTAATACTTCATCATTAAGCAACTCTTCTAGTTTATTCATGTATAGCGCAAATGACAGGAGCCTCTTCCAAGTCTCGTTTCCATTGACTTTTCTAAAGTGCTACATGACATTTGGGAAAATGTTTTGTAACTTTAATAATGGATTTTGTCTTGTTTGGTCACGGTTTTTTGTTAATGGATTATGAATGATTCAGAAGAATTAGGTAAATAATTTAACGACAGTTCAACATGATCAGGCCACCGGAAGGTACCAAAGAAGCGAAATAAAAGTTAACAATGACCAAAGAGGAACCATCCTGATGAACAAATGATTCGAAACTTAATATGTCAATCAGGCATAGCACTGTGAATAAAATCTGAAAATTTCAATTTCCTAGCTCAATTGGAAATATTTATGCAGCAAATATGATGGGTCGGAACCACTGTACGGCGCTATATAAAGTTGGCAGCGCTGCTTCTTAAGCCGCGCATGCGCCAGGGCTACTACCCTCTCCCGCAGAAACATGCCTTTCGCGTGCTCGAAATAAAGTCAGTTTCCAACCAGCATCAGCTCGAGCCATATATAATCTGTGAGCTGGAGTATCTTCGATTCCGCTACACCGTCTTTCCTACGCGCCTATGCCGTAAAATTGTGTGTTACGACTACTCAGTTGGCAACTCAGTAAATTCTTTAAACAAGGCCCCTTTACAACACACAGGGTAATTTCGTTACGATGCGTGAGCGCATCCATAAGCAATATAAGTCACAAGAAACAGCAGAGGCAAAACAAAAACTTAAATGAAAATTAAAAAAAAAAAACAAAATCAATAGATCGGCGTTAAATTGGATTTCACACCATCCAACTATAACCGAAATGCATTCGACTAACAAAACAATTGCCAGTCAATTGAAATAGCCAGATGAAGAATTCCAAGGAATTAATGAGTTTTACTATTAATGTTAGTACGTAGAGAGTGGGTGGTACTGAGTAGAAGGGTAGGTAGGGTTAATGCTTGCACTGGAAGAATGGGCACAATCCGATTACGCGTCTCGCAACAATAGACCTCCCACGACACAATGTGTTCATTAAACATCATCAAATCGGATTTGCTAATTGCACACGCTCGGGATTTCGGCGGTGGCGGCGGCCGCGGCTGCTTCGACGGCCATCGAAATGCGAAATCGATGTGTACTAATGAAAATCCCACCGATTTTGAGCAAATCGCCAACGCCATTCTCTTATTTGACGTTTAAATTTTAATTTTTTGTCGCCATCTAGCGCCATCGTTTAGTAGTCGCATTTGTCATCTACGTGTTGTTGAGTTATTGGTTGACTACATAATTTCACACTTAATATTTTTGAGTTGATTGAAAACTTATACAATAATATAGGCAACTCATTTCGCAAATTTCATTTTTGAAAGTGATGTAGGTCTAGAATCTTATAATGCTACATTATGTAGTTCTGTTTTTTTTTCTTTTGGAATTTATGATAAAATTTTCGAAAAAAAAGCAATCAAATCAACATAAAATATTTTACCACCAGCTATCATCTTGTGTTGTGGGTTGCCTACAGCATTTTATGCTTTATATTCGTGAGGGTTTTTTAATCTTTTAGATGTACTCTAAGGAGATTAATATTAATTAAACATGAAAAGTGCTGGGCGTGGGTTTAACGCGTAAGCCGGCGGATTGAAAAGTGCAGAATTTGTATTCGCTGTGCATGCGAAAATTGTAAAACTCTTGTGGAGACGACGGCGCCGACGATGGAAGTTGGACGAGGTGGAAAAGCGAAGCCCCAAAATACGGGCGGAGTGCATATAATAAAGAGGAAATAAATAAGAAAGAACGGGGGCGGTAGAAGAGAGCAAAAAAAAAGAAAAACGAGTACAAATAGAAGATGTTAGGGATCCTTTAAATGGATATTAAATTGGTTCGGAATGGCAGTGCGCGCCGGATCTTGATCTAAATCTAAACGATTTCCTCGATTCGATCCGCTAGTTATACGTTCAACGGGGAGAAACGACGCCGACGCCGGTGGTGGACGGCTAAAAGGATGTCAGTATTGAAGCACCGCTGCCGCCTCCGTGCATATCGAAGCACTTTCCACATGGAGAATTTACTCAAGCGCTGCCTGCCTGCAATTCGCCGCCTTTCAGAAAAGTTTTCTTGGAAAAATGCGCGTGCATCAAATAGATTCATACATGCGCTGATAAATACGCTGAGATTACGGATTTTTGCGAAAATTTTTAAAACTAAACTAACAGTATAAATAAGGTGTTAGAACGTAAAAGTTATAGTCTAATAATGAATGATTTTAAGAAAAAAAAAAGCGTCTTAAATCGACGCAGCTCCGCATTACGTCAAAATAATACTCATTTAGCGTCTCTTTATTATGAGTTTTGCCGTATTTATAATAATGCTATCATAGTAAATGGTACACTATAAGAAAGCTCAACTCTTCTACATTAATAACCAGTAGTTAGCATTTAAAATTTTCCTTTTTTACGCAGGGTTATCAAGCGTTAACTTTACCCTTGCCTGGCGATATGAAGGAGTAAAATGTATTCAACCCCACTTACATCAGCATATTGTCTATTTCTTAATCTATTAAATGGTATATAAATTCTTAATATCTTTCTTTTGAACGATGCTATTTTCGGAGCATATAGTTACGTTTCTTGGTTGGAAACAGGAAGATGGAGTGAATTTTATTTCAAACAATCAAATAAAGCAAATAAATTATAAAATAATTCTTGCTTAGCTCAAAGTGATTTCGATAAATCGAGAATTGAGAGTGACATTTATTATTCGAATCTTCACCGTTGTCGGGTCGTGTTTTCCTCTCTTACAGGCTCCTCCTGGTTAACTGCGCGAACGAGTCATGCGCCTTGGTCATACTGGTGGTGGTGGTGAACAGTTTCAGTTGAGCTGGTGACATAACTATTTATAAGGCTTTGCGAAATATCAATTGCATAAGACACGTCGACTTTTTTGTACCCGAGGGTGCGTAGTACGTGCCTTACACAAGGAGAGTTTCAGCAATGTCCAACACCGATTTGACTGAAATTTTTGTACGCTTACAAGTAATTGCGGTGAATGGGATTTCCTCCCCTTGTGTTGACAGCAAATAGCGCCACTGAATAGAAAACTACATTTATTGTACCGAAAATGTTCCCCCCAAGATGGCACTACCCTTTTTGCGAATATTTAAATTCATCCTGCGTAAATAGTGAAACTTTACAAATTCTAAAGCTGCCCTCACTTATAAAAAAAGTAGCTTACGTTATCAAAATAATCTCATTTTTTAAATCCAGATAAAACAAAATACTATAGACCGCCAACTTATACTTAAAATTGTCAACGGTAGAAGACACCATTCTCTTTTTTTACAATTTTAAAATAAGCTATTTAAAAGGAATTGTGAGAAGTGAGTTGCCTACGTAATCAAAATGATCACCATTTTTAACTCTTCAAATATAAAATACTATATGCAACCAACAATTCACGACAGTCTGCGATACATTTGAACGTTCGTTGCATAGTTACATAACCTAAATATTCGAAATCTTTCATATTCGTGGAATTCCCCACATGCGTAAACTGAAAAAAAAGAGCAGCGAGAATGGCGAAACCGTAGAGCGCGCAATAAATCAGGATTACGCTGATTCCGTCGATGGGTACGCCGCACCACTCGCTCGCTCGCGCCTATTTTTTTATGTAAATTGTTGTTTGCACTGCGGCGGAAAGAAAAATAATCCCCCTGCACCGCCGAATTGTACACGGCGAGTGAATGTTGAATGTACTGGTGGAAGGCTGGTGGAAGGCGGCTCTCCCCTTAAGCGCCATCGAAGCAGCAGCAGCAGTGGCAGCAGCGTGTTTTAGCGTTTGCTGAATTTATGGCGAGTCGAACATAAATTCAGCAAAGTTAATTAAAAATTGGCTGTTTTGCCTGCTATCCGGGCGGAATCGGCTGCTATGCAATCGAAAATTTATTATGTGCATACATAACACATACACAGATACACGATGCGACGCGACGCTACAATGAGGTAGGATCTTTCTTATTCGGAAATTGCTAATAAAATTTTTGCATTGTACATCAATTTTACATTTACATTTTACAAGTCAATTCAATATTTTGTAAATGTATATAACACATTCAAAAGGAGGGATATTATAACCTTATGTAGCGGTGTTTTTTGCTTAACGTTCATCTTGAATAACGTCCTAAGTTTTATAAAAAATTATATTTCCGATATAAGAAGGGACAAACACAAATGAAAATTTTGGGTAATCTCGTTTAACGATGTCATCATTTAACGTTGATCTTGTTTTACGTCTAAAAATGCTAGGAAATAGTAATATATTTAAAAAAATCGCAAATTACTAGTTACAAACTTCATTGTCTTGTTTACCGTTGATCGCGCTTAAAGTAGTTCTCCTAAAACAAAAAAAAAAGATCTTAACGAAAATTACAAAAAAGTTGTGTTTAAAAATAACCTCGTTTAATATTGATCTCGCCTAACCCAAGTCACGTACATCGAGTAAAATGAATTTTCACTTTTTTGCGGATAAGAAAACCTATACGAAAATTACATATTTTTAGTGATTAAAAACAGTTTACTCGGTTTATATGGGCAAAAAAGAATGATTTCCGGTGGTTATATAGAAAATATAATGTTTCCGCGAGTTCTGAGACTACTCCCACTGTTACCTATATGCAAAATAAGTTGCCTATATTATAGAAATATATCATGGTTCGGAAGACAGAGGATGGAAGGCATGGATGGGAGACGAGTTTAAAAAGTGTGGCCTATGTGAGGAAGGATGGGATACTTGGGAGAACTTAGCAGGGGAATGAATCAAGAATGGGAGAGAGGTATACGAGAGGGAGTGAATGTGATCGCGGGGTGGTTAGGTGAGAGTGGCGATGGGGCCGTCAGGGTGTCCGCCATCGTAAAGAAGAAGAAGGGGATTACTACGAGTGTCCGGTTATGAGAAAAAAAAATGGTTTGGTGTAACTATTTGTTGTTTTGGTTTATTATTTATTTATCATATGTTATGTAAACAAAGATATGTGTTGGGAAGGAAGCAGGAAGATATGTATGGGCAGGGATTAAGCCCATAAGGGATAAAATTTTTTAACAATTTCATAAGCTTTTTCTCTATATATTAAAAAAAAGTAAAGCACATATTTCCAATTTAATCCCGTAACGATTTTTCGTCAATTTCGTTTTATATCAACCTAAATCGTTCTAATAATTCTGAAGTAGATCTATAAACGAAATTTATCCACCCTATGATATACTCGACGATTTCCTCTTTATGATTTCGCCGTTTTCGCCGAAGTTTTCCGGTGAAAATTCAGCGACAGCTGAGCACTACCCGAGTGCATCATCTTTTTGCCGCACGACTTCAAGTCTGGGGTCGTTGGTGGTGGGCTTGGAGGAGGTGGAAAAGGGGTGGGTTTGAGCAAAAGGCGATGATATCCGTGGCAGTGGATTTGGATGCCGGTCGTTTCTCCTCCGCCCAGGGAGCATTCTATCATGCTGCGAAGAAGGCTAGTGTCCGGTCCAAATTACCATCATACATCAACTAAACGTCCGATGCACTCGCGCCTCGGTGAAAACTCTAAGCATAACCAAAACTCCGGTATGCTTTACGAAAACCCCCCCCCCCCCCCCCCCCCCCCCACTCTCCACCTTTCACCCCACCCACAATTATAAGCCCACCGACGACCCCAGACCCACCCCACC
>WSZQ02082975.1:0-16573 GCA_019419845.2 Weissflogia rhopalogaster
GGTTCACTGCAGGTAATTGGGGCCAGATGACTGCCACTATACGTGGGGTCACTGGCCATATTGATAGATTTTAATTTTTAAACTGTTGTGATGACACTAGTTTAAATAGAAATTGTAATATAAATTTCTATATATTCGCAGCGATTGTCAAACACGTGTGTACCGTGTGACTGCTCGTGGCGAACTGCTAGTTACTAAATTATCTGACAATTTGCAATTTGTGTATACCGGTTGTCACAATTTTTATTTGCTTCTCGAAAGTATACTAACCCAGTTGTAATGATTGTATGGGTACTGTTTACTGAGGGGATTTCTTTCATATTTGCAAGGGCCCTTGTCAAATGGAGAGTATCCGCCATATTCGTACATATTTAATGTACACTGACATGATACACTAATAACAATTATGTTTAGCGTAAGAAGATTAAACACCCGTAATAGTTTAATCATGTAGTTTGATCAAACTAGCCGATTAGTTACACTTGTTTCCATATTGTAGCAATGCTCCTTTTGTATTGTACTTGCATTAATGTTAAAACTTTGATTGAATTCAATAATTTATCCTCGTCATATTTAACAATTGATTTATATTAATTGAAATATAGAATATAATTCGTAATTCGTGATCGATGCATGATATATTCAATTTTTGTCAATGTTTTACAAGTTTAATAGATAAATCGTACGATGTACATTCCGCCGTTAGGCATCGTCGGGTACTAGCGACCCGAAAGTTACAAAAGATGTATTTATACAGAATTTTACATTATAAAGTTTCATGATATGTGGACACGAATTAGTGGGGAGCTGACCAAAATATCGATTTTGTCATTTATCACGAGGTCCGGGTTTTTTGAAATAGCCTGCTGGATGTATATTGTCTCCAAGACATTGAGCTTATAGATTTTATTGCACGGGTGTATTGCTTAGGTTATCAATAGTGCAGCGATGGTCGTTGAAAATGAGGTGGTGGATGAGAGAGGAGACGTTTGGATTTACCGTGCTGTCAGTGATGCGCAAATGTTCTTTAAACCGCGTTTCGAAGTTGCGGCCGGTTTGTCCAATGTATATTTTGTTGCAGTTCGAACATTTCATCTGATAAACACCGGAGTTGTGGATATAATGGTTTTTTGATTTTAATTTGGTGTTGGTTAGAGTTTTGAGCGTGTCGGGGTTGTAAATAGCAGTTTTTAGTTGAAATTTCTTGAGGTAGTTTGTGATGGTGTTAGTGATTTTGCCTAAATATGGGGATTTTTATGTATTGGGAGATGTTGAAAGGTTCTCTCTTTACGGGAAAGAATAAGTTTTGGGTTAGTTTTGTGTTCTTTCTCTGCAAAATTTGATATATCCACTTATCTCGGTAGCCATTACTATTCGCGATATGTAAAATATTATTAAATTCCGAGTCATAATTGACTTTTGTTTGAGGCACCGAGATGAGCCAATATACCAAAGCATTAAATGCAGATAGCTTAATGGACATGGGGTGGAAGGAGTTGAATGGGATAACACAGTCTGTGGCGGTCGATTTTCTGTAGATAGAAAAATCAAGTTTGTCAGTCAGTTTCTGTATAGAAATGTCCAGGAAATTTAGGGTGTGGTTTAATTGACAAAAAATGTGTTTTCACATCAAAGTACCAACAACCTACAGTCCTCTCCATTAATGATATATTCAATTGCATTCTTTCAAGTAATTCAGTGTAGCTAAAATTGTGTCTTATATTAAGGCTCACTAACTGATTGTAAATGTTTATCTACGACTTTTCTATAAAGCAAGCAGCAAATCCAGCCAGGGCGTGATGTAACACCAGCAGTGAAATGTGCCAGGTCGGCGGCAGGATTTTGCCGCGGGTGCGCTTTACGATCGACGATAAATGGCTATTGCACTTCGACTAGACGCGCGCAACTTATTGCTTAAACTCTTTCCGGAAGAATGGCGCTTCCCCCTTAGCGTACGACCACCCGTCTTCCAACATCACTCGCAACCCCAATGCTGCGCCAGGCTGCATTCGAATTACCCGTTTGTGGGCCACAACTTCGAAGCGCTTTCCACTCGCTTTCTTGCAATAGCATGCCACAAAAACTAGTTTCATACTCGATCCGCCAAATTTCCACGCAAAGTTTTCATTTATCAAATGTGCTTTGTTTTGCATTTCGTGCCTGCGTGGATTTTGGACAAGCGGCGGAAAACGCACTTAATCGAATTAAAACAATTTGCAAGAGTACTTATTTTCCACCCCCTTGTCCGCGAACACCAAATCGAACTTGGTGAGGTTTTGGAGCACGTCCAAGGAAGTAACACCTTAAATTTCAGACGCTAACCAGCCACAGCATGTCGACGACGATGTTTTCCCCCGACGGCGAGCGAAGGACGACGGTGCAAAAAAGGCAGTGACTATTTATTAGTCGCTGGAGGGACGTATTCCTCCCCACTCCCCACCTCGTCGTGTCATAGCCGCCTGGCAGCTAGGGTATTTGCTCGACGAAAACCCGAGTGAAATTCGTAGGAAAAAAGCGCATTCTAAGTGAAACGTGCGGAAGCACCTAAAAGACCGAAAATCCACGTCGACGGTAATCCTGCGGGTACTGTGCATCTTCACATCCACGGCCCGCATTGATAACGCTGGCACTGCAAACCCCCGAATGCTGCGCCAAGGAATGCATGTCCAGCAGCATAGTAATCATGTTAGAAACCCTGCATAACGTCAATCCCCTACCACGGGCGTCACGCTTTGGGGGCGGTGGCGCACGTTAATCATCCCGAAGTGCATTTTGGAGCGTCAGACACGGAAGGGCGAAAGCCCATTATCGTGTTGCCAACACGATCTCGCGCATTAAAAATGAAAATTACGCGCTGGCGTCCCTGCGATTGCGAATAATTTATGGCGCGTTTCGCCGCCCCCACGTTGGGACAATATTATGATTTTGCTGGAGTGGTCGGTTTATATTCAACACACCGCATTTAACATGATATACTAATCTAATTAAAATGCATCGCCCTAGTAATTTACGGTGAAAAATATCCGAACTTAAAGATCTGAAAGACGTGAAGTTAATAAAGTATGTTTCCCGAAGTTATGTAATTCTTTAGAAATTGTTATTCTCAGCCAGGGTCGACTTGATCAAACTACATCAGATTGTGTGTATGATACTCAATATTCCTGTGTGTTAAACACATCGAAAGATCGGTAGACCTTTACAGGGTTCGGGTGTTAAAACGCGATTTCTGAAATTTTGGAATATCTTTGAATAGAATTCGTAATACCGATTGAAACAAGATATGTTTCCTTGCATTTACTCATTTAACTCATTACACGTTATTACAATATTATGACATTGTTAGTGGTTGGTTTGTGCCCCATATATATATTTAACATCATATACTAATCTAATTAAGACGCATCGCTCTAGGTCGTTACGTCGAAAATTATTCACACTCTCGAAGACAGGAAGTTAATAAAGTATATTTCACGAAGTTATGCGACCCTTTAGGGGGTGTTATTGCCAGCTAGCGTCTGTGCGAAACATTGCAGACATCCGCAGCATACGCAAAGTGGTAATGGGAAGAGTTGCGAGCATTTTTAACGTTCCCAGCGGCGCCAACTCCGTCCGTCTGCTTCCGTATTCCCTAAGCTGCAATTGACTACCTTCCGTTCCCGCGCGTGTTGGCACGCTGGTGGTTTTTGTCTTACTAATTCGCGACTTAAAGGCTTCGAAAGTTTGGCACAAGTTTATTACTTATCCAACTCGCGAAAGGTGAGTTCTTTAAAGCGATGTCATGTCGACACTGGCGCGAAAAGTCAAGCTTGATATTCGCGTCGACATCACCACAACGCCGTCGACATCACGCTCGTGTTTTATTTTGTTTGCAAAGGGAGAGTGAAAAATGATCGGAACTTCGTTGTTACATACGGGCACATTCACCGTAGATAACGCAAATATATGAGAAAACTTGCAAACATGGCGTGTTGGCGGACGTAAAGTTTCAATCTGTTCGATTTATTTTCGCGCTGACTTTGGGGGTGGTTTTCTTCGACGCGTGGAGGCTATATTTGGGGCCTATAGCTCGTATTCCAGAAAGCCAATTAACGGGGAAGACCTTTTTGGTGCGTTGTTTTTTTTCTTCTCCTTTTTTGTGGCGAACAAAGCGAGACTGGGAGAGTTGTGCGAAATAACGCTACACTTTTTCCCAGCGCTGATTTCCGCCATCTATTGCTGCCTTACATAAATTCACCGCCACCACCAGGAAGGCGAATATTCCGCCCATCATTTCAGCACATATGGTGCAAACCCACGCGCACATTTTGCGTTATTTATCCTCGCCGGGGGAATTGCTATTGACATACCTCGTTTTTCAATAGTAAAAAACTAGACACGCTTGCATGTGGTTGTGGTTTGTTTGGTAACACGATATGCTGGCAGGACGAGTTGCAACGTGAGGGGGGCGGCTGGTGTGCTTCCGTTCGGTGGCAAGGTTTTGCCCCCCCCCCCTTCGCCATGCGCGCGCAATTACATTTAAAAGCTTTTTACGCTGATGAAGGAAAATATGGACGGACGCGAACCAACGGACCGTACTCGAGGAGTAACGAAATTCGCCTGTAATCGAATTCGTTCCTTGCTCGTTGTGCGCACTGCCACCGCCTGCTAACCACCGCCGCACCATCCCGCTTATGCCGCCTCCCCCCCCTGCCGCCAGTTAATACGGTTACCATCCGGCCTCTATCATCGGCTTGCGTAATCCTTTCGCTTAGATAATTCCGCAAACGTACGCAGTACGACTGCGAACCGCTTTTGATGTTATCGCATTTTTGGGGGGGTATGTGGGCGGCATGAGGGTATTGGCAGAAAGTTATCTAGTTAAAATTACCTACGGCTGCATGCCAAAAGCGAACTTTATAGTACTACAACGCGTAAATATTTAGTTCCTTGATGCAATTAAAATCAAATAGGCTATTTATTCGCAAAGCATTCTCATTTGGTTGTAACTTTGTTGCGGTAGGATAAACATACAAAGTGCACGTGTATCCAACCCAGAAAAGACGTGTAATGATTACAGGAAAAGTGTAGAAAGAAAACAAAAGTTCGCAGGCAAAATTCGAACCCGCGAACCTCGGATCAGAATGCAAGCACTCTTGCGATTACGCCACGTAAGCGATACAGCTGAACGTGCTATTAAAGCAATATATATCATGCTCTATTTGTGGCAAACTTTAAAAATTATTTTTGAGCAAACGGCTCAAAACGGCATAAAATCCCGTTAACACAAGTTATTTCTATATATGTACTACAAGTACAAAAAGTTTCATTCAATTTGGTGGAGGACCATTGGAACACTCTCCTTGTAAATTGAACTTGTTCCAATTCAATTCAACCGAATTTAAGAGGGAATGGAAATCATGGGATTGTGTCAATTCCAAAGTGCAAATATAAGTATAAGCGACATTTCATAATGTCGGTTTCAGACTTGGAGCTTTTAAGCCTAGCTTTGTTTGACCAATGCATTTTTTGTGATAAAGTCTATCAAAAAATAGACAGTTTAAGATTCCAGTGAAGGTTAGTCCCGAAGAATGAAAACCAGACCGCTCACATTCTGAATGCATTCTGAATAAGCCAATCGAAGAAGTTTGAATAACTAGTATACGAGTATGTGGCCTTCCACACTTAAGAGTCTTAATGTATTAAAAGGAGATATGTTGTTTCTGCAAGATGCTTAGTCTCCATTATAATACATTGGTCAGAAAAGGGTAAATCAAAGCGCGTCGCCGAAAAAACCGAAAAAAATATATCGCAGGAATATAGGATGATGTATCGTCCTACATAACTTCTACGGATGAGAATGACAGACATGTAAAAAATCTTGACTTTTGAACACATAATATGAAAACCAAAGCGAAGCACGTCGCCCATGACTTCCTTTGAGATGGGACATGATTAACTAATCGTATGCAGTTGTTTATATACGTATACACATTCTTGTTTATGAATTTCTTTACGGAGGGTAAATCGTTTTCAAAGGATGCATGAAGAAAGGTATCGAAAATTATGAATGATATTTACGTGAATTCTAGTTTGCTCTTTGAAGTAAATATGTACATGCCTTGCAAATGTGTAGAACATTTGTGTGAGCAGATTAAGGACCACGACCCGGATGGTTATCGTAAAAAAATGTGCTCTTTTCGCTAGTTGTGATGTGACTAGGGATATCAACTTTTCTCGAAGTATCTTTACTTTTTGGTATCAATACTTTTGAAACTTCGATACTTTCGATACCCAAGTATCGAAGAAAAGTATCGATACTTATTGGTATCGAAAATACACATTGACGCATCTGTTTACGTATTTTCAAATTATAATCTTCCAATATATTATCGGTACAATGATTCTGATGTTACTACTTGGGAGTTACATTTTGAGAATGAAAAATATCGTTGTAATTCCTAAGTTTATAAAATTAATGATTATTAATTTAAATTACTGATTGAGTAAATTAAAGAATCGACTTCGAAGTATCGAAACTTGTAATTTATCAACTTTTGATACTTTCATTGCGTCGAATTGATAAATTCGGAAAGTATAGGGAATATAAATTTCTTCATAATTAATATTTCTGCGAATGAGTAATAAACTATTTTGGAATATAACATAAAAAGCATAATTTTGGTATTAATTTCCAAGTGTTTCAAGATTATTTCGTGCATTGCGTTTAACAGATTTTACTCATTCATTCGTTCTCGGCATTGCATCAATCAAAATATATTCGATCATATTAAATCTCAAACGAATCACACATGTCTTCCCACACAATTCGTTGATTTCAGCAACTTAATTTAGACATCTTGTTTGTTCATGTTATGTGTGATTAGAACACTTGGTTATTTGTTTGTTTTAACGTGTCAGTGTCGTACGTTCAAGCGTGCCCATGTGTGCCCAAGCCAGCCCCAACACCTAAATTTGTTGTATTTTTTTTTCCTTGATAAATGCCATTGAAACAACCAATGAAAACTGAAAGAATTCTCACACATCGACCAATTGGTTGTTGAAAAGCCGTTTAAGTAAGTCTGTCGTTATCTTATTGTCAGTCTAAACAAAATAGGCACAAACGGCCCGTCCAGGTAGCTTAATGGGTGGCACCTTGGCGTATCACGCCAGAGGTTCGAGTCCTCGGGGCGGCCATCACACAGTGTGATTATTTTACACACAAGTTCACACTCTCATCCACACACACACACAAACACACACACACATGCAAACATACACACTACTTCAAACACAACATCCAACTTCACACAACACTCTACTGACACCTGCGAGAACTACTCTCAACCCCAACAACAACATATCCATCAACAACTCACCTCAACCAACAAACAATTGTATAAACACAAAACATATTTGTAA
The DNA here is from genome assembly GCA_019419845.2 of Weissflogia rhopalogaster. NCBI lineage: Eukaryota > Metazoa > Arthropoda > Insecta > Coleoptera > Staphylinidae > Weissflogia > Weissflogia rhopalogaster. Next base: position 7,399 of record WSZQ02082975.1, read on the forward strand.
ATAACAACAATACAAAAAAAACATACAAATAAAAATAAAAATAAAACATATCCATGTCGGAAAGACCCACAGAGGTCGATAGACATTAAAATATGTGATATTATTAGGCGCAAACGTATTTTAAATGCCTACCTATGTTGATTTAAAAATATTCGTTATCCGATCACATTTCTCCCTGTTTTTGTTTGATAAATATCAAGTGGAAAATTCCATTCCGTAATATTGAGATGTATTTATGTGAATGTAGTAAAGAAATAATTAATAATAGTTTTAGAACAAATAGAATTTTGAAAGTACCGATACTAGCAGTAAACATCAACTGATTTCACTACAAATGTATTGATCGAATTATAATTTGTCTATTTGATGGTATTTTGTTGCATAGTATAACGTATTTAATGATTGAATTTCCATATTTTCAAAATAACCGACGCTACACCATCATCGTAAATGGTGGTTGTGACTAACAGATGGCCTCAGTGTAGGGGTATGTCAAAAAGTATCGAAAATGGCTAATTCGATACTATCGATAAGTATCGAAAATTGAAGTATCGATAAAAGTCGATAAGTATCGGCACGTGGTATCGATACTTATCGATATCGATAGTTTTTTGGCATCCCTAGATCTGACATGAGTTAGACGTTTCATTATAAATTTCAACGAATTATATGCGTTCAGTTATGTGATTTATTCGAATAGCGTGCCTCTGTTATACACAGGTAAAAACTAGGCAACTTCTTGAGCGTAACTATTCTCTCTTAAATATATCTTATATATATATATATATATCTATGGGATTACACACAATTTTAAGCAATATCAAAGTTTACGGAAATAACTACGTAATATACCCCCGAATAGAAATCGCAATTTCAATTCAAACTAGACAGAAATTTAATGAAATATGATTTAACAAGTTGTAGCCGATTGTCATAGAAACAATACTTCGCATTTAGCATGATGCTTGTACATCATTAAAATCAAATACTACTTCGTTACATGCTCGCATATTTTGGAGTGCAATTTGAATGTAACTTGTAACTTTATCGCAAGTATAAACGTTCGGTATGGGTATAGAGAACATTCTACAAGCGGCACGTAATGATCGCTTGAAGAGTGCCAAATGCCACGTGAAATTCGCGCGAATTGAGCGTAATTCACGTGGAAATTCACGCATAGCATCACGAAACTTTGATCATGAATGCGTTATAAACAAAAAGTGATGAATTTCAATTCGTACGAAGTCATTTAAATAGCAGGTAAACGAAAATTCCAATTGCGACGCGCCGACACAGTCATGCGTAAAATCGAAATTAACAATTTACGACGCATTGCCCTAAATTTCGTGCAACGTAGAAAGCATTTCAATTGTCATTTCCAGTATCCCCTCATGCCGAAATAAACACCTGCCCTTTTCAAAGCAACTGGACAGAAAACACCAATTTGCAATTAAACACTAAATATTCAATATTTACATGGGGAAATGAATTGTAGACTGTTGCTATGTGAAATAACGTTGAAAATATAGTAAATCAGCAAGAAGAAGAAGAACGTTGAAAATATAGAAGAGACGAGTGTGCATTCGACAACACAACTGAAGTAAAACTGTATTATTATTTTGTTCTTGATCTATAGAAAGATTTTTCATCATCAACATCCATTTAATTATTGTCAAGTTGTATTGCAAAGGCAACATAAGCAGCACAAGAAAATAATAGCACTCATATTATATAGCACTTTGCAGTGGTTTACCTAATGGCCGCCGACGTTTATCCCGATGTTCCCGTAACTTTACCGTCTGATTTATTGACGTGAGGGCTTTCTTACGTTTTCATCGTGCCTTAAGAGTAACGGAATTATTTAGGTTTGCCCTGTTTCGTGGGAGTTTACTTCTCCGAGTCGTTATAACATCTGTGAATCTCAATACGCAACATAAGGTTACATTGTTTCAATTACATATTACACATCCACTTGCTTGCGACTTGTTCTGTGTGTGATTATTTTTCATATTATTGTAATATTTATGATACGAATGGTTTGAAATTTTAATTATCGTGTGAACTTTGGTTGAATGTTTATTATATTCGTGTGTTTAGAGTTTTTACAGCTTGGCTAAAGGTAGTTGTTATTTTTTTTCGTAATTTTTGTTTTCAATAGATGTATGTTTTTGTGTATTCAATATTAGGGCAAGAAAGTAGGAGTTTGATGGCATCGTAGTATTGTTTAGATGGGTTTTTGCTTTCAAGAAAATGTATTTAACCTAGCTATCTCCCATAGTGATTTTTGTACATAAGATAAAACTCTTCAAGTTAATGTATCGACGTCAGATGCACACGAGTGGTAGTTCGTCTCCCCATCCACATGTGTAGATTTGTATACAGTAGGAATTTTGTAAACCTGTTTTGGTTTTTGGGTTAGAGTTTCGACACTCGCACTAACTCCCTCGTTAAGGTACCCCAGCCAAGTGGTTGCTTTTCTAAGTTGCGAAACATAGAAATAATCAGTCCGATCAGTCCGACACGATACGACAGGGCAAATTATAAGAAAAACAAAAATAAATGCCTATCGCTCATGTGGAAACAAAACACATATTTATTCAGAGAAAAATCAAAATCAGATTATTAATTTCTGAGATATATGTATACCTTCACCTTCAATCTGGCAGACACAACCACCATGGGGACTTAATAGGTAGCTTTAAAGACATCAAAGGCGATGCCGAAATCCTATTCCAAGAAATTATTGAAAACAAAAACATTGAATTTGCGTATGCGAGGTACACAGATGGACCAGCTTTTCACTCAGCGGTTGCAGAGGCAGATGTCAAAATCACAGACATATACTGACGCGACTAACCTGGCATGGGTTTCACCATACCGGGAGCCAGTAAATTCACCGCGATAATATCACTGCGGCAGAATCACCTCCACCAAATCACCGCTGGTAAATTCACCGCTACGAAAACTCACCGCTGGCCAAATTCATCGCTGGGAAAAATCACTCCGCATTTGTCCCGCACTCCACTCCTTCCCCGCAGGGAGGCAGTGCGCCTTTAACAAATATTATTCGGCAAACAAAGGTATTGCGTGCACTCAAAGATATAAAATAAAATCGAAACATAAAGACTGCGACATTCATGTCTGATGATACCCGTCAAGAGTTCATCATGGTAGCATCGAGTGAAATCAGTTTGGCAGCAGCTCCGAAATTACCTCGACCAAGGATTATTAAAAGAACAATACAAAATATTCCAAGAAGAATTAAAGTGGGACCTGTTATACTAAAACATCGAAGTGGCATCGGCATTACAAAAGAGGTATCAATGACTCTTCGCGGTGAGCCAGTCGATTTATTCGATAGCGGATTAGAAGATAAGCGAATCATCATTTTCTGGAACGATTAAAACTTTGTCGACGCTCGCGCAGAGTAATCATCGGTATGCTGATTGACCGTTCAAAACAACACCGCTATTGTTCTACCAAGTGTTTACGATACATGGATTAGCGCAGAATTTGTCGTTGCCACTAATATGCACTACTCCCTGATAAAAGTGACACTATATACGCAAAATAAAAAATGTACTCACTTACGGAAAAATTGGAATCAATGATTACATTCGAGGTATTGTCCATTGAATTGCTTTTTAATGTTTTTATGTATTTGCGTTTCATTGCTTTTCTTTAAAATATACATTTTTACTTTTGTACGACTGTTCTACTTAATTTTCCTGTCTACATTTTCAGGTTTTTATTTTTAAGTATCTTTTATAACCGGCAATTCAGTCATTCATTCGCATTCGTAAATTCTTACATTTCACCCATGCCTTTCGGATATGAGTCATTACTAAATCGTGGTAATTTGAGCGACTATGTTTATTTAGCGGTGAGCTTACATGCGGTGATTTTACTAACGGTGAATTTACTCGCGGTGATTTTACCAGCGGTGAATTTGCAGCGGTGAATTTACCAAGGTGACTTTACCGCGGTGACTTGTCGTAGATCCCACCATACCATATGTACGAATAATACGTTTCACCTCCCCGAAGATACATGTACTTGCGTGCAGGTGGTGCAACTGTAGAGCCAACAGATACCACATTAACACTTGCACAGAGAGAAATAACAGGTCACTGTAACAATTCATAAAGAACAGTACACCAATACCGTTGGCCCAAAATCTTTTATAATTGTTAACGCACTATACTTATTAATATTATTTTACTTTGTATTGACACTACCCACCTGACTATTTATTTATGTATTTTAAACACTGTTTTTCAAAGACGAAAATAAACTCCTCTACAGATCTACGTAGCCAAATTGGAAACGCTCTCGGCTCGTATTCACCAGCTTACATCCCAAGACAAACGCACGCATGGAAGTTTTAAGTGTGTGATGATATTTCGCTTTGTGAATACTTACGCTCACCTAACTTAAGTTATAGTAGCTTCTGGATTGCCAACTTAACACAAACAAGCCATCATGCAACCAGACGGACTTAAGAGAGAAAGTTACGATCCTGAATTTTCGGCGAACCGCTGTGTCAATGCTAATGCACATATTTTCAAAAATTAAACAGTATTAAAACGGATATATTCATTATATTTGAATAAACTATATACCTCTCGATTTCTATTTAAATAATCAACCTTCCTCCAAGTTTTCGTCAAATGTGATTCATGTACGCCAGAGTTATGTGTTTTGGAAATGGAAAGTTTTAAACAAGACGAGTGTGCTTTTGACCTGGCCTGTGAATTAAAACTATATCTATTATTTTTTTCTTGATGCTCTGCCTCAATTTTTAATACATCACAGTTGTTCGTGCGTATTGCGTCTTTAACTATGATTTTTATATGCACTCACGCAACTCTCCACGAGCTCTAAATTAATAGCCGCGGGTGCATTGATCCTCCGACAGGCGCACAACGACAAGGTGGTAATTTAACAAGTATTTATTTAACACAATTACAAAAGTTACGACCCATCTCATCGCGCCACGATCGAATAAGAACAAGGTCGAGCCGAGGGCGCGCACCACTTAGCTAAGGCCAAAAAAGGGACGCTCAGTAGCGTCGCGCGGTTGCCACCTCGGCTCGTTATCTTGGCGTACAAGGCGCCAAATTCAAATATTAATGGCGACCAGAAGTCAGCGCATCGCAGCGCTGAACAACAGTAAAGTTCTTGTAATGGTTCTACAAAAATATAATAGTTCCAATATAATATATAACAGTTCGAATGCAAAGACTAATAGTTCGAATATAGTATATAGTTACATGCACATAATCCAAACGTAAATCAAATATAAAAACCTATCTCTCAAATAGAAACAAAACGCACATTTCCAAGAAGATAAGTTGGAATCGCCAAAAATCGTTCTTGGCTTCCAATCGCACGCGAATATAAATTTTACTTCAAAAATCTTTTGAAATATGTGGGAGAATATAATTTATCAATTCAATTATGTAATTTTAACGATTGTTTGATGTAGTATAGAGTGCTTTAATCAGAACATTTTTATAAACTTGCTCCTAACTTAAGTTATAGGAGCTTCTGGATTGCCAACTTAACACAAACAAGCCATCATGCAACCAGACCGACTTAAAAGAGAAAGCTACGACCCTGAATTTCGGCGAATCTCTGTGTCAATTCTAATGTATATATTTTCAAAATTTAAACAGTAATAAAATTGATATTCATTATATTTGAAGAAGCTATATACCTCTTGATTTCTATATAAGTAATCAACCTTCCTCCAAGTTTTCGTTAAATGTGATTAATGTACGCCAGAGTTATTTGTTTTGAAAATGAGAAGTTTTAAAAAAGACGAGTGTGCTTTTGACCTGGCATGTGAATTAAAACTATATCTATTATTTTTTTTCTTGATTCTCTCCCTCAATTTTCAGTAGATCATAGTCAAGTTCTTGTAATGGTTCAACAAAAATATAATAGTTCGAATGTAATATATAACAGTTCGAATACAATGTATAATAGCTCGAATGCAATGTATAACAGTTCGAATATAATAATAGTTACATGCACGTAATACAAACGTAAATCAAAAATAAAAACCTATCTCTCAAATAGAAACAAAACGCACATTTCAAGAAAATAAGTTGGGATCAGATTATTACTTTCTGAGATATACATCGCCAAACATCGTTCTTGGCTTCCAATCACACGCGAATATAAGTTTTACTTCAAAAATCTTATAATATATAATATAATATCTTATATTATATATGATAATAGCACCTAATTTATCAATTCAATTATGTAACTTTAACGATTGTTTGATGTAGTATAGAGTGCTTTAACCAGAACATTTTTATAAGTTTGCACCAAGATTAATAAAGTCTGTGATGATATTATGCTGTGTGAATACTTATGCTCACATTGCCTCATGCCTCACATTGCTCGACATCCCCCAAACCATGTACAGCAGCACCGATTTTATCCATCGACGAGATCTGTTTCATTAATGTTATTCAATTGCATACGCGCCTTGGTAAATTATTTCCAGTATTCTGGAAACTAATCAATTTGGAAAGCGCATGTGGTGGTTCTCCGTGTGAATTATATCCAGCGAATGGGGTTGGTGGGGTTTGTATTTATCGCAATAACGCGATAGGATATCACACTGCGGAATTTAGAATATGATTAATTTCCGTTCTATGCAGCCGGCGTTCAACTGCGGTGGAAAGTCCGCGCAGATTGAGAGTGGGTAAGCGGGATTTGGAAATCGGAAACGTGCGAAAACGTTATTTGTTTTTTTTAGATCGCCGGCTGGGTTTTTAATATCGGCGGACGTGCCCTGTGTGTGGAATCGTGGCAGTGCGGTTTCAAACGCATCATAGCAAATCCGAGCAAATCTCATTATTTCGCCCCCAGCATCAGCATCGCCAATCCACCACTCAATGCGTCATTCATAGGTGTGTTTGCTATTTTCGGAGCATCGATGTAGGAAGAAATTTAGAAGTGGTTTGAAAATATCAAAAGAGATAGAGGAGGATTGATATCGACTTTGATCGGACTTGATATACAAATGTAGATGGAACATATCTACACGTGTGTAGTTATTAGAATATCTACTTTAAAATTATACTAAACATGTTCAATTAGAACATTAATTGATGTTTATAAATTTATTATATCTGATTTTGAAATATTCAATACCTCAAGTAGCATTATAGTGATATAAGTAGTTCACACTGGAGATAAACACTTATCGATGTATGACAATTTTGTTTATTTAGTACAATGCGCATTTCGCCACGACGCATCGTCAGGTACTGGCCTGTTAACAAACTTAAATCACGTATTTATACAAAATGTTTTCTTAGGTAGGTACAATACTGCGGGTGAGGGGTGAAGATAGAAGCAAGTCTAGTTTATCATTAAGGACCGCGTCTGCATTGTCCAAGGAAATTCATTTCTTCCATTGACAATGTAGTGTTTGAGATATTGGTTACCCTCGAATGAAAGTTAATGAATGGTGCTAGTGAAGATGTTGGTGGTGGTTCATTCCGTGGTGGATGCTGGCTTCTATTTAATTCCCTCAGTTTGATTGCCTGTCGATTAAATTGTTCGTTTCGGGCGATGTTTTAGAATTTTGTTTATTTAGTACAATGCGCATTTCGCCGCGATGTATTGTCAGGTACTGGCCTGTTACAAACTTAAATCACGTATTTATACAAAATGTTTTCCTAGGTAGGTACAATATTGCGGGTGAGGGGTGAAGATAGAAGCAAGTCTAGTTTATCATTAAGGACCGTGTCCGCATTTTCCAAGGAAATTCATTTCTTCCGTTGACAAGGTGGTGTTTGAGATATTGATTACCCTGGAATGAGAGTTAATGGATGGTGCTGGTGAAGATGTTGGTGGTGGTTCATTCCGAGGTGGATGCTGGCTTCTATTCAATTCCCCCAGTTTGATTGCCTGTCGATTAAATTGTTCGTTTCGGGCGATTAAGACAAACTGGAAGCAATGGTCTTGTAGAATGTCAAATTCTAAGGGATGCAATTGGTGCGTTAGTTCGCTGTGAAAGCTATGTTATCACGTTTTGAGTGCCAAGTATTGGTAAGTATTTCTGTGGCAATCCACTTTTTAGTTGCGAACTTCATGGCGGATTGGGTTGATGGTGATTGGTTCTTGCAGAATAATTTAACGTAGCGAGGTGTGAGATCTTTCTTCAAACACCCTCTATTGAAATAAATGTGGTTGGTACACTTCGCGAATTGAAGTTTTAACTTGCGGTAGATGACAGTAAGTCATTTCGTGCTCACACTCTTTATATAATTGATGGAGTGTACTGTCGGGTTTTGGGAAAACATTTTAAAAATTAACACTGGAGATAAACACTTTATCGTATTGTACTAAATAAACAAAATTGTAAAACATCGCCCGAAACGAACAATTTAATCGATAGGCAATCAAACTGAGGGAATTGAATAGAAGCCAGCACCCACCTCGGAATGAACCACCACCAACATCTTCACCAGCACCATTCAATAACTTTCATTCGAGGGTAACCAATATCTCAAACACTATATTGTCAACGGAAGAAATGAATTTCCTTGGAATATGCAGACACGGTTCTTAATGATAAACTAGACTTGCTTCTATCTTCACCCCTCACCCGCAATAGTGTACCTACCTCAGAAAACATTTTGTATAAATACGTGATTTAAGTTTGTAACAGGCCAGTACTTGACAATGCCTCGCGGCGAAATGAGCATTGTACTAAATAAACAAAATTCTAAAACATCGCCCGAAACGAACAATTTAATCGACAGGCAATCAAACTGAGGGAATTGAATAGAAACCAGCATCCACCTCGGAATAAACCACCACCAACATCTTCACTAGCACCATTCATTAACTTTCATTCGAGGGTAACCAATATCTCAAACAGCACATTGTCAACGGAAGAAATGAATTTCCTTGGAATATGCAGACGCGGTTCTTAATGATAAACTAGACTTGCTTCTATCTTCACACCTCACCTGCAATATTGTACCTACCTCAGAAAACATTTTGTATAAATACGTGATTTAAGTTTGTAACAGGCCAGTACTTGACAATGCCTGGCGGCAAAATGAGCATTGTACTAAATAAACAAAATTCTAAAACATCGCCCGAAACGAACAATTTAATCGACAGGCAATCAAACTGAGGG
>WSZQ02082986.1:0-16556 GCA_019419845.2 Weissflogia rhopalogaster
GTTTAGATGTGTTTAAACGCATTATTTTCGCGAAATAGGTCGTTTAAGCACATCGAGAGATCGATAGCTATGTGCTGAAACAGGCAGCAGGCAGCAGGTTCAATAAAATGCGATACAATAAAAGGCAAACAAATGGTGGTTCATTAAACGATCCGCATCCGATCGCGATAGAAATCTCGCGAGTTTCGAGGAACTATGCACATGAACAGATACATTTACTCGTACATACACCGAAAAACAAACACATACAGACATATATTGGTATCGGCGAGATGACAAAGATGGACAAAATGGTCAATGAAATACAATGCGAAAATAATCGGCATCGGTACGTAATTAATACTAACAATAAAATTAATTAGTTTCGCTTTGCTACTACTAGATGTTTACTGGTTATATACAGTGTGGTTGAAGTGAATTAGGATAGAAAAACCAATAGTTCCAAATGTCTAGCCAAATGACGCAGTGGTATAGTCGATGACTGTCCATGAGGGATCTACGAAATTTCACGGCTGTAAAATCACCGTCGTAAATTCACCCCTAAGAAAGATCACCGCTCTCCGTGTCTCCTTAATTTTGCTCTTTTTAATAACAATTGCCCCGAAACGAGCAATTAATAAACATATTCAATCAACAACTGTTTGATAACCCATCAGACACATTTACGATTGTGCAGAGGAAATGCTGAGCAACTAACTTCTTAACGCTTATTGTTAGTTCGGTGAGGAACACGGGCATCAAAATTTTCGGAATATATACTCATATTTGAAAGCTGATTTTTTTCATTACAATTATACGATAATATCATATCAATCTGGTGTCCAGAACTTGGACCCCTTCATTTTAGACGTCAATTTCATTTAAATTAAATATATATGCACGTACGCCCGGCCGTGTAGCCAAGTGGGTGGCACCTTGGCATATCACGCCAGCGGACGAGGTTCGAGTCCTTGGGTCACACACACACACACATACAGAGAGAGAGAGAGAGAGAGAGAGAGAGAGAGAGAGAACTTCAAACACAGCATCCAACTTCAAACATTCAACTTCACAAAAAACATACAAATAAAAATTAAAAAAAAAACATATTCATTTCGGAAAGACCCACAGAGGTCGATAGACATGCAATACCCCGGGCACCATCCAATTCTCAGCGGTGAGTTTTTGCGCGGTGAATTTTTGTAGCGGTGAATATACCAGCGGTAATTTATTAGCGGTGATTGTTCCGCGGTGAATTTACTGGCTCCCGTCCGTACCTTGTCCGGTTCCCGGTGGGGATGCATATTAAAGTAAACGTTTTTTTTTTTGTTAATAGTATTAGCCTCTAATATGATTAATTACATTGAAAAAAGAATGGAATAGAACTAATGACCATAGCAGTCGATGTTCGGTAAAATCAAATTTAAAATTAAGTTCCAAATATTTTCCAGAGATGGCGCTGGAATTCATCTAATTTTTTTGCAAACGACGAAAAATCCCGTTAACACATTAGTTCTTAATTGATTTTAACAAATAGAGATCATCTAATTTTGTTATTTCCAAACTCAAAAAAAATCAGAAATGTAAAATTTTAAAAACTGACGAATACTCTACTACTTTTCTTTTCACTGATTGAACAAATATTTACAGAAGCCGTGTAGGAATAAAATTTGTAAACTATGCGGTTGATTTGTTGATTTATCAACTAATTAGTTCGGCGCTAAAAGCGCTCCGACGATGAGGGAAAGAAAGAAGCCAACTGCAGTGGCCCTATAAATTTTAATGTCTCACATTTGGAAATGTCGGGTGGACACCCGAGTGACCGGTTGATTTCGGATCGCTCACTATCCCGGGTTCTGCTTTTGTTCATCGCTTTTTTTTTCGGCCCGGCCTTAATTTACGGCGCAGTACCAACCAACCGATGCCATAAAACTAAGAAAAACAGAAAACGCTACAAAAAGGACCACATTCCGGGGACACCTTTTTCGGTCGTCCTCAACCGATACACTCTTCTTCGACTCTTCACCTTCAGGCCCTCCTTAATTAGGCTAAAACTATCCAAGTTCATTTCAAACATGGTATTTCCTAGTGTTTGTAGTTATTATCATTAGTTACCGTTTTTAATAGGTTATTTTTCGAGGAAATCTAATTTTTTGATGGATTTTAGATTTTTATCAAACATTTTCAACATTTTTTTTCCAAATAAGTCGTAGAGTAAAAGGAAAGATATGAATATTTATTAATTAATGACATCACAATTGTGTATAATATTGTGTTACAATAAGAAAAAGTTATAAGATCAATCATTTTGTAGTCAATAAATAAGTTTGATATAACAAAAAAACTGATACAAGCACAAATTGTAGATCAATAGCAGTGAATTGATTAAGTATTGTCGCTGTCAATGGTCCACTTCATTGGAATTATGACAACATAATAAATATGTGAAAATGCCTTCGGATACTTTTATATCGCGCCTGATTGAATAGTCAGACAGCGTTATTGTTGTTCATTCGTGGTGCGTTCATTCAGGCTGGCCAGTGTTGCTTCTCTCTGTTCATTCATCTCGACGCGAGACGGGCCTACAACAAGAGATGCGCTTTGAGTGGTCCAGCAGTAAACATATTCAGCTCGTGTGGCACAATGTCCCACCTGTGTGCACTGGTATTTGCTCCTATACCTGTTCGAAACAAACATATGTGTAGTATTCAGGGTGTCTAGAAAATTAATTCTTTTCAGAAATTGTTATAATCGTCAAGAGCTATTGCAATGAAGCACATGAAAAGTTATTAATATTCATGTAAACTACTGCAGAAAAACTGCATCAATGAAGCGAGTCAGTTATTGAGTCTTTTTAATCTTTTTACCTCTTATGATCATCGATAGATGGCAACACTTTCCATGATACCAAACTCAATGAAATTGCGAATATTGTCTTGGAATTTTGTATTAGTAACATCTTTGGATTTAATGTGACATGTCATTTCAGTTTTTAGACATTGTTAAAGACATTATCAATTGATTTTATTTAACCAATGGAGCTTTCCAATAATGCCATTCTTGAAATTAGAATTTTAGAAATGAAGAAAATTGTCTTGAATAAAATGATAGCCACCTGATTTCTTTGGTATAAAATTGCAAATTTAAAGGCGATTCTAAATATATCTTTATATATCAATAATCTCAAGAGGAAAATACTTTAAATTACGTTTAATATTAAATTGCTTATAAAACATAGGAATTTCTCATGAACTTAGTCTTAAATGGACAATTTGTACCTTTTCGAAGCATTCTGACGAAGTTAATGTTAAAATTAAAATATTTTGAGACACCCTGTATATCTATTACCCTCATGACGATGTGTGTGCAGCGTTAATAATACACAATTCACGATAGACAGAGCGGCGCACGTCTCGGTGGGAGACTACGACGCTGACCACTCTCAAGAAGTTGCGTACTCATCTCAGCATCCATCTTATTGTCACCACTTTGCATCGTTATGACATTTTGCGTTCGCATATTTTCACCTCACTATTGAATTTCGCAAAACTCAATATTGTGCCTTTCAGAGTATGAATGAAATGAATGAAAGAAAACTCGACTTTTCTGGGAGAGCAACTCACTTAAAGAAACTTTACTTACTACGCTCTTAACTGACTTAAGTTTGAATGAACGCACAATTTACACTTAACAGAGTGACCACAAAGCGTCCAAGTTCATTTTTTTTCCTTTGCTTGTTCATTTGACCATTTGTCCATTTATCCATTTTATACATTTGTAGATTTTCATATTGCTTTCACGAAAATTACTGAAGTGACTTAAACATGGTCATACCTACTTACCACTTCATATTTCTATTCTCCTACAGTTCAGTAGGTACCTACTTGAGATACTTAAGGGAATTACCACCTAGGAATTAGGATCGGGATTGGTTGTTGTTGTCGAGTCTGTCATTTTTTCACTGATTTATTTCAGGTTGATATTTCAGGGCTGGCGATTAATCACTGACAAGCGTGAAATAAAATTGCACGCCATTCAAAAACTATTAAGTTATGAATGAAACGAGGTTGTTCCTCGATGGCTATGTGCAGGGATAATGAACGAAAAAGAAGGCGATGTGTTCCAAGGAATCGTAGTGTGAGTTTGAAGTTGTGTACGTTTGAATTAAGACGTGCGAAAGATGAAGGGAAAAATAGGCGGCCCAGTGGTTTGGCAAAAAGGAATGAAGAGATTACAAGTTGACCGCAGTTATCGGGCTTAATGGCTCATAAAATCGATAAAAGCGTGAAAAATCAGCGGACAAATAAATCGCACCTGAATCTCCAACACCAACGTTCACACGGTATTCATACAATTCAAAAAAAAAAAGATAAAATAATCATAAAAAATGATTTATATAGGAATTGGAATTTTTGGAAAAAGGCAATACTAATGGAATTTTAAAATACTGAGGACTAAAATAAAATATTTAAGGACTATTAAAATCATTGAAAGGAAGTGGGAATAATATCTATAAAGAGCGACAATACCAATGTTTAATCTTAATCTTAGGAAACGATCAAATTTTCTAAAATTAACAATTCCATTTTTAAATGTTCATTTGGTCTAAAACTTTTTTATGTATGCACTTGATTTGATCCTGTAATCCTTGAATCTTTTTTGTCGATTTTATCGCAACTGATATTTTTTTAAATCTGGTCGGAGGCATTGTCATTTTCTGTCTCGGAACCAATTAAAGCATAAATGGATGATTAGAGCACATTTTAATATATTGTATAAACCTAACTATCTCTTATTTAATATAGAATTTTTATTTTGAAGATAATCATTGGTTATTTGAAAATAAACAATGGTTATTTAAATATAAGAAAATAAAACATTATAATAATCCTATGTTAGTCAGTATCGTTCTCTGGTAGTTGTAGAATTTAACTTTATTATATAAGTGAGCATCCGTGAAACACAGCATTGGAGGCGGACGGGAGACGGCAGGCGGCGGCGGGAGGCGGCAGCAAGATTGTAATTTTATTAGGGGTTGGAAAATTAGGGCTTGGTTATTTCGAGCATCGCATCGCACGCGCAGCGTCGAGTATATGAATAGCCACCCCTTTTCTCCCGCCACCCACCGCCGCTCCCTACCGCCTCCAAGCACACAAACTGGTTTTAAACAAGCGTATCGTTGTGAGTTTCCCCATACTTGACTTATACAATATACTGTGTGTTTGTAATTTTCAAATCTATTTTTTAATTTTATTATCATCGTTTAAAAATCGTAAAAATCAATTTAAACCTTTTTAAACTATTATATTTTGAAATTTTGATTCTCATAAAATTTTTGCTGAGTTAAGAAAAGGTGGAAAATGTTGATGTTGGAACTTGATGGAAGCTGGAATGTTGTGAATGATCCTGTAGATGTTTATCCACAGCCAGCGCACTGATTGTGCTGCTCGTGTGGTGTTATAAACAGTTTAAGGGTTGTTTGCCGCCGCCCGGCACAAACCGGGGAGCGGCAGCGCAGGCAGTGCCGCGTGTGTAAAACGGAGCGGAAATGGCGTCGTTATCGCGAACACGACGCGCACTAAAACGCCCCAATGCTGCCGCCATCAGCGCTCTGGAGCGCCCCATGTGTACGTATTGCTACCGCCTGCCGCCTCCGCCTGCCGCTGTTGCGATGAAGACGCATCCCATTCGAAAATAGTTTGTGTAATTTCCGCCACTTCGCGCCGCCGCTCATCTCTTGCCAAGCCACTTGTTATAATGTAATAATACACCCTCCACCTAACCGCCGCCAACTGCCGCCACTTCACCACCCTCATATAAATTCTGCTACCGCCTTTTGTACCTTTTAAATCAGGTTTGGCCTGTATATTATATTTTTTATTATAAGAAAAATTCATGTTTTTAAATTCTAAATTTTTTTAGTAAATAAAACTTTATGAAAGTTTTATTTATTTATAACTATTAACATAAAGAGTTATGACATAATCAAAGAACACTTTGATATGTTTCGAGTAATGAACAAACAGTAAAATAAAACCGTTCATAATTTAATTCAAAAGAAAGACATGATTTATTGGCTGTTTCATCCAACAGATGGCGTCACAAGTCTTCCAACCCTCTATGAAATCTTAAGAGTAAAAAATGTTTTCTATGATAATATTTTTACTGTTTTTAAATTGTCAACGTATTAGAAAAATGCTAAAAATCAAAGAAAAAATGAATAAATTCACAAAAATTGAAATATTCTCAATGTTGTCAATAGATGGCGCTAGAGGTATCACAATCCTCTTAAAATTAAACAAAGGTTACCTTTTTATCGCCCAAAGCTTGTGTGCGAACTTGTATGGAACACATTCCACGTTGAGGTTGCATGGAGGTGCGCGGAGGCGGCATATACGCCGGGGGGATGTGGGAAAGGAGCGCCCTCGAAGGGCCTGGGAGCCGGCAATTCCGCATCGTGACATATAGCGAGCGATAACGACGACGCGCCACGCCGCCGCTCATAATAGTTCTCTATTGCATAATAGTCTTCTCGGCGGTGGCAGAACAGCACACCACCACCCCAGGGCCTCCCATTTCCTCGTCGAGGCGCGCACACAAACGGGCAACACAACTCAATAGAATAGGCGCTCCAACACCCGCCCTTACGCCGCCACACCGCCACCGTTGCTGCCTCCGCTGCCACCAAACGTGTGTATTGCCTTGTTAGGCGCGCCCGGGCGGAAGGACGAGGACGGCGAGGATATGAACTCGCTCGAGGGAATCATAGGGGGTCGAAGAGGAGGAGGGAAAGGTGGTGTGGTATGGTTCAGCATTGAAAGAAGCAGTGGTGGCAAAAGGGGTGGCAGGGTGGCATACACGACGGCAACGACTAGGAGAGACGGCGCGCCATGGTGGTGGTAGTGCTGTGTGCTTATCAGAAAATGAGTCATAACAACTGACAGACGCGAACGGGAAATTGGAATAAGAAATTTTCGGGCGTAAAATGAAAGATAGCCGCCTGCCGTAATTTCCTATAACGTCGCTCCGCCGCCCACCCCGACGGCGACGGCGATCTCTTGGCCGACGCGACGGCACATTGAAAATCACTACCACCCTTATTCTACGAATATTCGTACGTTTATATTTTCAATGCAAACGTTTATATATTCGAGACATCAAACTTTCTATTCATATTACCACATTGAATATGAATATATGTTACCTACTGAATCGTCTATTTTTGCGTTGAATTTGTATTAACGATTATATTTTTTAAACTAACATTAAATTTTGAAAAATATTTTTTTCTGTTCTTCAGTTTTTTTTTCAGTTCCATTTTCTATGCGGCAAAAAAGTATCGGTATCGATACCACGTGTTGCTAGTTATCGACTTTTAACGGTACTTTAATTTTCGATAAAGCGTCAAAGGTATGCTAACACTCTTAAAATAGTGCTTTATACGCTCTAACAAAGAAAAGGGCAGCACATCCTCCAGAGGAATCTCCCGCTGCGTCGTGTCAATTTTGGAATAAAAATCAATTTCAAAATAAATCTATATTCCACCTCCCGGAAATAGATGAATCACATAAAGTTCATAGACTTCTTCGTATTCCATTCAACTCACTCTAACATTAACGAAAGTTATATCTGGCCAGTTACGGTAATAGACAAGCAGACATCAGTGGCGTCGCAATTGATTTCAATACTTTTCTGCCAAACACGGCGTTATTGGGTGGGCACGTCCTGCGCGCGTATTGTTCCAATAGGAGGCGGCGCCGTACATGTGCGAAAAACTGCGAGTGGCGCTGATTGATGCCGCCGATCGGCGGACTTGACGTGTTTCGCAGCAGCCTTGTTCGTCGAGCATACGCGACGCATACCTGTCTATTTAAATCGAGTGACGAACGCCTGTCGATCGCACTTGCCGCCGCCGACACCGCACCACCGCCGCCTCCAGCATCAGCAACATCACCTCATTGCTATCGCTACGTGTCGATCAACCATCAACGGTCTTGGCGCATTGACGCTGGAGCGCATTCTCTGCGAAATTGTCAATATTTTGCGCTCTATGGTAACTGGATTTGCTCAAATCTGTATTTGGTCGAATAAATTGATTTCTAACCGTCAATTTTAGTTCTGTTTAATAGTTTGTTTAGAAACGATATTTTTCAACATGTAATAAAAGATTTTACATTCGTCATTAGGATTGGTCGGATTTGGAGGTCAGAAAATATATTATATTGTCTTATTGGTTGCATGCATTTGTTTAGTTGCTTGTTATTCCAAAATGGCCGACTTCTGTATATTCTAATAGGGTGTAACCATGGCAACTGCTGCAGTTTTCTTCAACGTCACCCTATAAAATGTAACACCGGTTTCTATTGGTTAAAAATTTAACATTATCTTGCCATAATTCTGAAATGAACAGGTATTAATGTAAATTTCACTTTGTGATAGTTCTAATCAACTATTAGAATATCTTTTTAAATTCTTGCCTAATTTCAAATATAGTATCGCCATGTTGTATTATAATCACATCACAATTAAGCAGAGTTTTTTTCAAACTGCTGCCATCTAGAAACGCGATAGCACACAGTTGAGGTTAATTTATATTGCCATCGGCCGAGTTGGGCGCGCAGTACGCAAGGCGAGAGGAATGCTGTCGTCCGTTGCGGTTGCGTACGGTACGCCGAAGACGCTTTGATAATGTGTACTTACTTACCAACCTGTTAAACACTTACTAATGTAAGCGGCTACCGGTTTTTCGAAATTTATTACGCACGCATCGCACGCTGCCGCGGATACATATCGGCTGAATCTTCAGCTGGCGCATACAATCACCATTTACACTCCACTCAGAACCATCAACAAAAAAAAAGGAAGCCATTGCAACAAGTGCATAATATCGACGATTTTTATGCGCGAGATAACATACAGCCCTTAGTTATATATGTGTGCAAAATGTGGACTTGTTTTATATCCGGAAATATATAAAATTCCTTGATATAAACTGGAGTAAAGTTGAAATAAAAAAATCTTAAGAGCAAATACAAAAAACGCTCACAAAAAATATTTCTAAACTCAAATTAACTATAACTAGAACGAAAATATAATTATACGAAAGACTCCTAATTATTCGATAAAATTTAATTGTTGCGTAAAATTATAACCTCATAAATAACCGATAATGACCAACTATAGAGCAATCAATAGATGGCGACACGAGTTATTAAATCGAACATTATTACTATTAGACCGCCAGTCGACGGACTATGACTGTCGGATGTAAATTAGCGACGATAACCGAGAGGACTTAATTAATTTCAAGCCTCATCAAAAGAAGAAAGAGCCACGAAAAACGAGCGCATTCCGTCGCAAACGCATAAAAAAGAGCCTACTAAAAAGCCACACCAATTAACGATTTCGAGCAATCTATCGGATTGTTAGTTAGCGACATGCTAATTAGTTTTCCATATCAATCGGTGCTGTCTTGGCTACTTTGGTTCTCGGGGCGTCGCGTCGTTAAATGTGAATCGAAATGTATATTAATTCCGTCCGGCTCTCGTTAATTCGACTGCGCGAGAGGCGTAATTATCGAACGCGGCGCGTTCTGTTTCGTGTTTCTTTTTTTTCGGTGGCCCGCGTGCTGCGCAACATTTAGAAAATTCTGTATTTTCGGCCAACACTCACACTTATCCGGCGAGATGGAGCGACGCAAATGAGTGGCCAGCTACTGGTTAAATCCTTCGTCAGAGAAAAAAAAATGTCGCAATTCCGCGCCTAATGGCATTTTTATATTTTAATTTCTTTGAAACTAATCAGAGTTTCGTCGTCGCTTCGGGGCAAAGAGCTGGAGAATGATGTGACGACGAGAGTTTCAGGAGTTAAGAGTTTTTGGAGTTTTTGGAGCGGTGCGACGGAATTAAAAATTAAAATTAAAACACGACAGCATGGGCTGTGGTTTCCTTCGCTGGCGACATTTCTGTTATTAATTAGTAATTAATTAACATTGTACAATTTGGTTGTTTTTCTGCTTTATATTATGTATAATAAGATAAATCAATGTTGGAAGTTCGGTTTTTTAGTAAAAGGAAGTAGAATGCAGTTCAAATTAATCAAAATTATGACAGATACAAATGCATTTCATTAATCTAGAGTTTTCACATTCATTTTTGTTATTTTCTGAAGATTCCTTGAAATCAAAGGCATTATAGGCAACCAATAATCCATCTAATCTAATATTCTCTTCCTTCATTACTTCTGATCATTATTCATTGCTTATTTTTCGAGAGTATGCGAGGAGAATCCCGATATTTTCAAATTATTTCATAACACATCAATTGGTATATAGTTTATTAAAATATAATAAACTTTTTCCGGTTATTTTCGGTTTAAATATCGAAAATGTTCGTTGGAATCGACGTAGAAATCGGTCTCATCACATAGTTTTTCAACTTCAAACATTCCTAAACATCTTAAAATGAAACAAAACTACTAAACATCAAATTTAAAAGAAGAAGCCTATTTCTAGACAATACCACTCCCACTCTCAGCATATAATTTCCAATTGTATCCCTATTCATTTTCGTGTCGGCGACCGAAATTCGAAATTGGAAAATTACAAAAGTCAAGCGTAAAATTAGCTCGTAAATGTGACTTTTAATGCTAATTATGCAGCTCCCTTGGGTCGTCCAACTAAAAATGAACAAACTGTTCATGCCCTTGTCCTCGCCGTGTGAAACCGTGTCACGAAATTACAATAACAATGCATGTACGAACCGAAAATCCACGCACCGTTCGAGAGCGTCGCATCGCCCACTGAAACTACCTGCAAAGCACAAAACCGCCTGTGCTTTTGTGACCTCCGACAAAAAAAAAACAGAAAAATTATGCCCCCATTCATATTATGACCAACAACCACTTAACGTCCACGTCCACCCTGTTGTCCACTAAGCAAACTGTGTTAAACTTGAAAAGAAAATCAAAAAAGTCGAAATTTATAGATTTATTAAGAAAAGTTGTAGAGAAGATTAATTAATAGTGGAGGTAGATTGGGATTGTTCAAAATGATTAGTGTCATTTAGAATAAGTTAATGTGAAGTTAAACTAGGTTTTGATATGTTTTTGTTTGTGCTTCTATCAATTTAATTGAAATTACAAAAAATGCCGAAATAACCATCTTAAAATCAAGTAAGGGCGTAAAAATCTAAACTATCTTAAGCTAAGATATTTTCGGTAACAGATATTTCAAATTTCTTGCCCCCAGCATTAATTAATTCCATTTTATTCTCATTTCAATTGTTTTTTTTGCTAATATATATAGAAATTCATGATCCATCCAAAAGATGGCGCCCCAATGTCGTTCCACGAAATTCGTAAAAGGCGCATTAAAATGTGAAAATTACGTTTTAAAAAAGCACTAAACTGTCTGGAAATTAAAAACATAATTGCCGACGGTTCTCGTTTGAGTAAATTTCGGCGTAATAACCCATAATTTTCAAAGCCCGTCTATTTCTACTCTAAAACGACGTAATTAAAGCCGTCGGAACGAGCCCGACGCAGATTGTGAGCAGCGCTGATGTGAGCGGCTTCCTAATTCTCTAATTTTCGATATATTTTCTGTTTTTAATTGCCTGCCGTTACACCTACGCGACTTCTGGCTGTGTCCGAAGCGTCCGAATGCACCGGACAATCGTAGAAGTGTTATTGCCGTGGAGATACGAGGAAGAGGCAGGTTTGCCGGTGTTTGAAAGTGTTTTCGGGTACGTCGTCATTTGTTCTTTACGGCCTGACCGTTTGCTGGCGATTACGGTGCTGGAGGATGATGTGCCAAAGGTGCAAACCACAGATTGAAAAAAAAAGGTTTTGTACAAATGTGATGGGTTTGTGAGATATAAATTACAAACCTATTCATATCTTACAAACAAATATAATGGGTGACCATTGGAATTGTCTCTAAAGAGAAAACCTGTAATTATAGAATAATTTAAAGAAAACAAACGTGTTTTAAATTGTAGTTATCTTTCTTTTTAATAATCTTGTTATTTACAATAAGTGTTTTATACATTATCTTTTTTACATAAACAAATATGCTTATAAATAGGTTATTTACATGAGATTCATCTGAGATTTTCGGGATTCCAACGGGAGCAATATTTACATGATTTTCATTGGAATTGTCGCGCTAGTATAATCAGTCTTATAAAAATGATCTTTGTATTTACATTATTTACATTGGAGTTTTGCACTAGAAACTTTGTATACAATTTGCACAACCGTAAGATTAATATTTGGTTTTTGTCACTTTTGTCCCGGAGAGTCAAATGCCCGTTTCACCT
Source organism: Weissflogia rhopalogaster (assembly GCA_019419845.2). Taxonomy (NCBI): domain Eukaryota; kingdom Metazoa; phylum Arthropoda; class Insecta; order Coleoptera; family Staphylinidae; genus Weissflogia; species Weissflogia rhopalogaster. Next base: position 12,300 of record WSZQ02082986.1, read on the forward strand.
CCTCCAGTTTTAGTGATGCATATTAAGGATGGCGTCCTGCGGGAAGGCGAATTGAGGTCGATGAGCCATCGCGGCTGCCAGGAATGGCGATATCGCATGACCAGGTCCTCCGGGGAACAACCCGAAAGTAGGTGGTAGAAGTGGTCGGGCGCTAAGTCGGAGTTTTTCCAATTCGGCCTCTTGGAGACGCTTAGCCTTCGCCCGTCGGTTCTGGAACCAGATCTTCACCTGTGTTTCGGTGAGCCGCAGTGAACTGCTGAATTCGGCGCGTTCGGCAATGCTTAAATACTGCTTGTCGCGGAACTTCTTCTCGAGGGCGAGGAGTTGTTGGGTGGTGAACGGTGTACGTGGTTTCCGATTAGGTTTGTGCTTCCTTAACGCACAGCGGACAATCGGTGGGGTTTGCATGTTACCACTTGGAAAGCCCATACCGGGCGTGAAGCCCTCTGGCATTTTGTGGACTTTACCGGGGAAGTTTCCAGGTTGTTGTAGCCAAGGGAATGGCCATTGTCCAGGAGCGGCTTGTGGTGGCATTAGCCGCCCAGTCATTGAAGGATGTAGGGGTTGAGGAATGATGACCTGTTGTGGTGAGAGCGATTCGCGACTTTCCAGATCGTCCATGTCGTCATCATCGACGGTGATGTCTTCGTCTGGGTCTTCTTCCGATTCGGTGTGAGGCCGGAGTCGGGTGTGCGCATGGACGTGTTGGGGGAAATCATCGTCGTCCTTTAAAGAGTCGACGGGGCTAGCCGGTGCTGGGTGTTGTTTAGCCAGGAGAGACTCTACACTGAAGGAGATCTTCGCCTTAGTCGCGGTGATCTCGGACTTGGTATCCTCCATCATGATCATCACTTTCACAACACTTTCTTGAAAAATTTAAAAGTTTTTCAGCAGCTTTAAATGTTCGTCTTAACCGTTTCTACCGAGTGTTTAACTGTTCTTCTTTAACTATTCACACTTAGGAATATCCAATAGTGGAACACGCTTAAAAACAACACAATGCTGAACCACACTAGTGGTTCAATGTATCAACTAGAGAACGTGAGATGTGGTTTGCTGTGCGTGCACTGCTCGACTGACTTTTTGTCCGTCGTGTCCGCCGGGTCTACTTTATGCGAACCCACCAGCTTTGGGGCGTGTCCGGGTCGGGCAAGCCTACGATGCCGCTGCTGCGCATCGTCGGGGACCTTCCCATTACCATCGAGCCCCACTACCAACTTGCCACCACCACCAGAGCGATCCGTAAAGTATCACTTTCGACCGCGCGTCAATTCCAAGCGTACAATTGTCGCTACTCATCCCTCTACCCTCTCTCTTCCCAATTCCAGTTTTTTGCTCAACCCTTCACGTCACGGCTCGTTGCCACAGTAACAGAACAAACCAGTGCCAGTAGCACTGGGAGATAATGACTAATTTGAAGTCGATTGTTAGGAACACAAGTTTTTAGTTTGTTTCAAAAAGCAAGCAACCATTTTTAAACTCTACCTTCATACTCCCACTCATAGAATTTTTTTTCGCATCTGCATACAAAGCGGAAATTGAAGTATCTCCTCGTCTCTCCTCTCTTCTCTCCTTTGAAAGAGTTTGAGAAGGGATAACAAAATCAATCTGGATACTTTAAGGATACCTCGCACTCATTCTTAGCATTATTGCTATTCTAGAGAGAGTTTACTAACAGAGGATTAACTTATATGATTTCTGCTTGATTTTTTAGATTTTGAAATTTTTTTAATGGTCACCCCTTGACGAAATTTCATTATACTGTCATAATTTTATATCTATTTATTATCAGATAGATCTGAAACTTTGCTATCTTATAGAGCGGAACGCGTAGATTCAGAAAAAAATATATGAGGGTGGATTATGTCGTTCTCGAGTTATTTTGAAAAATATCCACGTTCAAAATTCAATTTTGGACCAATATTTGACTAGTTCTGATCGGGATAAAACTAACAGATTATTATCTCAGATGTTTTCTGCGAGTTATTCCAAACTGTTGGCTCTATAGCTCATATAGTTTCAGAGATATTTTGAATTTAAGTTTTTAAAATTTTTTAAAGGTTACACCTTGACGAAATTTCATTATATCATCATAATTTTCTATCTATTCTTAGTTAGATCTGAAACTATGTTATCTTATAGAACGGAACGCGCAGATTCAGAAAATGTCATAATATATGAGGGTCGATTATGTCGTTCTCTAGTTAGTTTGAAAAATATCCACTTTCAAAATGCAATTTTGGACCAATTTTTTGGCTGGCTCCGATCGGGATGAAACTCACAAGGTATTATTTCAGATAGTTTCTATGTGCCCTTACTATATGAGGTCTGTAGTTTAGGGTTAGATTCTTTGATTCATCTTGATTGATGTTTGAACACGAAATCGTAGGTACCTAAGAAATTAATGGTTTTAATTAAATCTTTGTAAAACCATAAAAATACAGAAAAAAATGAAAGGAAGCAAAACTAAAAATAAAATAACTTCAAAACTTATAAAAAAAATCTTTAAAACAAGTCTTATTAGTAGTAGATAATTGAGTAATGTTGACTTTATTTGAACGTATCTTTTTCTGTTTTTCTGCACACTACCAGCGTTGTATGAACAGATGTACCCCATAAAAGGTTTTACGAGCCTACAAAACAGCGTCTTAAACTTTATGTTTCGAGCTCTAGAACAGAATAATTACAACCCAAATCAAGCCTTTCACTTTCCTCAATCTCAGCCTCAACCTGAACCTCAATTTTCAGCCACCATCTTCATCTACGTTCATCTAAGAGGATGTCTTTGGGCTGATGTTGGAATGGAAACAACCGAAAGGATTAGAATACCCCCAAAGTCAAACATCTATTGACATGCTGATGTGCGTCAACCGCAGAGCCACAAGCTGTTATTCACGGGCGGTCCCCGTTTGCAAAAGGCCCACATCAACCAAGGTGGTCCACGTTCGAAATTCCTCTCTCGGCTTCGTGGTAAAGTGCTGTGATTTGTGACAACTCGGCGACAACTGTATCTTGTCCCTTCGCAGCTCCTCACCGAACGCAAAGCTTGTTTGTTAACGGGATATGCTGCTAATCTGTGGCTTTTCAGCCATGCCAACTGAAAGTCAAAACGTTGAAGGCGCTTCAACGTCGAAACTTTTAGCTGAGTGTAGAAGATTTGCGTTAATCTGACGATCATAAATTATGGCCTCAATCGAGGGGTGTGGAAGTGATTAGCACTTTGCGATTGGTTTTCGGGCGAAATAGTCAGGCACATCGGACTTGAGGGAGGGAGTTGAGACTGGGTAATAAGGTAATAGGCTTTGCAAAATTATTCTGAAGTTGCAAATGTTGCCATTTTCGCATAAGCTATCTGCGGTTGAAGTGGGTGGAACTGCAATGATTAGAAGGTTGGACACGGTTGGAAGGTTGGTTAAGCTTTACAGGAAAATTTAGATATTACGTGTTATGGAAATTATTTATTATTATTTAATTATAATTTGTGTATAAATTACCAAAGTTTATTACTATGATCATAATAACCAAAAATTCGGAAAAACAGTCGATTTTTTATGAAGAGTATAATTTTCTTTGTTTGTGTGTCGTTTGCAAATTTAAAATATTATAAAAAAAACAAATATTTTATAAATTTTCTTCAAAATACGAGTGTTTCTAACAATTTTGATGAATATTTGATAATAACTTTGGTTCTAAACAACTAAATGAAAATCCATATAATAGTTCCTTTCAAATTATTCTCAAAAAGTTACTTTGAAAATTACAAACAGAAATAATGAAAATTCTCAGAGTTATACAACTTTTCTTTCCTGAAAGATTCAAATTCTTTTGAATTACTTCACAAAAATACCGAATTTCTTCAAAAATAAGGCCGATTAACCTATTTTTCTAGTCAATTATTTTTTAAAGTAAAAGAACTTTTAATGAGTTACTAAACTTTTGCATTATTTAACAATTTATACGGTCTACAGACAATTCCAGAAAGAAATATGCTGATAGGGATGAGGATGAGAATAACTTTTGCAAATCTTAATTTTCTTAAAATGTAAAAACTTTACACTTTATGATTCTAATCAGTGGATTTTCAACATTTTTAATTTTTCTTGTGGTTTGATTAAATATATTAATTACTAACAATATTACGAATTTTACGAAAACGTTATTTGACTTTTAGTTTTGAATAAATAAAAATGTTTTCGAAATTCATCACTAACATAAAGATTTTCTTATAAAAGTAGGATTTACTAGTCTCCCTTCCAA
>WSZQ02082997.1:0-16552 GCA_019419845.2 Weissflogia rhopalogaster
TCACACGATAATTAAAATTTCAAATCATTCGTATCACAAATTTACAATAAATATGAAAAATAATCACGCACACAACATATTCTTCAACTCTTCTACTTCAATCTGGGATGAATATAAACCCGATCCGTTCATGATAAGTTAGTAATTTTTGAAAACCTCCTTTTCAACTTCAATGCTGTTTTTCCAGCACTGCTCGGGGGCAGTTGCCATATACATCAAATTGTTTCTTATTTGTTGTACCATATATACCGAATTGTTGTACATGAAACATCTGTCATACAGCATAAACAAGTTCCTGATTATTGAACTGGGAACTTTGATATCGCCGGATTTATAATGGAAACCATGGTTTCATTCGCGCCAGCGTCGAACGAGCGCTCGATTTGCTCCGTTTGAGGCATAGTTTAAAATACATTTTATGTATATAAAAAATGAAGCTATCAACATAAAATAAGAGGTATATTGTTCTTCAACCTTTCTACTTCAATCTGATATCAATATTATCCGGATCCAGTCATTTTCCAGTCAAGTTAGTCATTTTTTGAGTTTTAAGAGACATATTTTTTGAGAATCTGTTTTCAACTTCCATATGGGTTTTCCACCCTTATCCGTTCTTGGGGGCACTTGCCATATGTATCAAATTAATCCTTATTTGATGTACTTTCATACGGTATAAATATGTTCCAGATTATTGCACTGGGAATTTCGATTTCGCCGGATTTATAACTGAAACCATGATTTCATTCGCGCTCGCGTCGAACGAACGCTAGATTTGCTCATTTTGAGATACATTTTAAAATATATTTTAAGCATATTAAATATTAAGCTATCAACATAGAACAAGTGGTATGATGTTCCTCAGCTCTTCTACGTCAATCCGATATCAGCATTATCCAGATTCATTCATGATAAGTCCATCAATTATGGAGTCTTACCACTATTTGCCGATTTCGTGGATACTTGTCAATTTTAAGCGAAATTAAGTGACTCTGCCAATTTTTGTATGATATGTAATCATCATATGTATATGAAGATACCTTCACGACAGTAATTTGCAGCCGATTTCTCTGAACTTGGCAAACGTCTTTAATACTGGGATACGTATTTACTCGCCCGAAGCATGGAAAATCCAACCCAAAATTGCCGAACACAATGTGCTAAATAACCAACATTTGTGCTTGTTTCACAGCCAATCTTTAAGAATTTTGGAAAATTTCGCAAATTTAAGTAACAATACACGTTCGGTTGTCTTGCTGAACATTGTTTTGACTTTATTTGGTGGGAAACGTTCCGTGTAATTATGAATTATGTCAATTTCAGATTAACTGTTAATGAATTAATATGAAAGTGGCGAAGTATTAATATAACTAGATTCTTAACACCTAAAATAGAGAAGAAGGTAATTAAAAGGTTGTTAAGATAAAGTGGTCTAAATTAAAAGGAAATTAAAGAGGATCAAAAGTAGGTTGGGTATATACTTTCATCACTATTTATGAAAGATGTGAAAAATATGTGTCTCAAAGTCATCAAAACCTTTTTTGTGTTGTGCATTATTTCTGATTGAATAAGAAAATTTTAAAAATCAAAATTCACTTCGATTATTATTATCACTAAAAAACGCGCTCGTTGTAAAATTTCCTTTCAAAATGGGAGAAAATACAATTGAATCATATTAGGGACACATCCTAAAGAATTGAATGAAGTCACTTTGAGTTCATTCGTGGATTGTACCAAGTTGCGGCAAAATGAGAAAAAAATCTACAAAATATACATATAGCGAGCAATAAAATAATGTGTTTTAATGTTTAAAATAATAACGTGCGCTGTTTGTGAATGTTTCGTGTCGGCTGGCGCTATATATCATATCCCTCTGGATATGTCTTCATAAATGTCTTCATAAATGAACTCAACTTTAACAATCTATAACAATGCCTCTGGGCAATTAATCGGAAAAACTATCGCTGAAGCTAGTAGCATATTTAATTCTGAATCGATTAATACTTTGCGATCTTTACGAGAAGCCATATCAAGTATTTTTTTTCTGACTGTGTCAATGCCGCCGTTTTTAGACTCAACTTTCAAGAATTCTAACCTAGGTTCTAAGTAATCAAATGAAAAACTGTTAACCACTCTTATGTTTAAAGTAATTTTCACGCTGAATCGATTGGTGTGTGATTATTACTTCTAGAAATAAGGGAAATGTGAATAAACGTAGAATGTTTAGGACAAGTCATTTTTTGAGGTCAACGACGTTAAAGTCAAAGGGTTGCTTTAACGTTATTTGATTTGATAACGATACAAGATTTCCAAACATGCTATCAAGAAAATAGTACAGGAGATACTGGCAAATTTAATTCCGAGTCGAATAGTATATATTGGGGGAAGGTAAATATAAATAAAAGTATTTTGTCTAACAGTGAAATCGTCGCAGTTATTAGACTCAACTTTTCATGAGTTATAATATCTGTTCTAAGTAATCAAATGAAAAACTGCGACAAGAGATTGAAGATATTTTCTCGCTGAATCGATTGGTGCATGATTTATAATCCTAGAAATACGTGAAATATGAAAAAAATTGAAAAACCTTAAACTCGACATTTTTTTTGGAAATGACGTTTTTTCAAAAATTACCTAACCTTTAGGGATAAGTTTGTATACCAAATCAAACTATATTTAATAAGGAATTACATTTAATTGTTGTTTAAGAATTGATAATATATTTTCTACGTTTAATTTTGTTGTTTTGGTTTTATTTTGTGTACATTTTTGAATGACAGCTTCTTATTGAATTGGTCAATTGTTTCGTTAGGTATCGATAAAGGGAGTAACGGCGCCATTCAGCGCATCTATTTTATAAAAATCGATCTTTTCATTTTTCGTATACCACATGTTGACAAGGAGTATTGTATTAATAACATTCTTCAATTTTTGTTTTAATAGAAGTATCGAGATAATTAACAACAAGTTCGGTTTCAGTAGTTGTTAAATCAAATTCGTTATCTTCTTCGTCAATAAATGGATTCTATATATTATAAAACTAAGATCATCGTAAAGGAGACTCTTGCATCGATTTGTTCAAAATACTCAATTTCCTTTAAATGTCCACTAAATATGTAAGATTAATAAAATGGAGTACAGAGACACATACGTTTTTGTCAATTGCTATGGAATTTCAAATAATTGGGACACAGCTTAATCAGGACAAAACATAGTAATCCTGAAATACCTCTATAAAGTGAGTTTTAAACTTTTGGTTTCACATAAAATGAAATTTACTGAAAAAGTTCTTAAATTTAAAAAAAAATGTGAATATAGAAGTAATTTTATAGCAATAACCAATATTTTCATTGAAACCTAGTTTGCGGTGATTTGAATGAACTCAATAGAATAAATTTCGATCAATTTGTAAATCTCGAATGCTCTAGTGTCTTAAGCACTGTTTGCGAGTACGTCTTCCCCCTACCCAAAGCAGCACATACGCACCACAGTCAAATCTCCTGGTGCCGGTGGACGGGCCGGGGGCCGATGTGCACGCAGTATAAGTACGCCGCGTCGCAATCGAGCCACCTGAGTCTCGCGGACCATCCACGTTGTACGCCGGTGTACGCTAAACCGAAGACAAGACAAGCCAAGCTAAGACAGGCACGTACGCTTGCTTCTTGCGCGAGGACAGCCACGCGAACGCAAAGCAATCGCGAAATCATCCGTTGGACGTACATCAAAGTCCTCAACGGCACGCACAGAAGTGACGGGAAGCTAGTGCTCCACCCGCATCCGGAAACGCGACGCAATTAGGCCCAAGGCCGTCGAAGGACACTCGCGAGTGCAACGCAACTCACCACCGCAACCCTAGAGGAGCATCAGGCACGCAGGACTTGAACCACACCGACAACGTCCTTGACGTTTTCCACCACATTTCGCCATCGCGTTTTTGCTTGATTTTGTTTTTGGTTTTCGAGCACCCCGTATTGCGATACAAAAGAACGCCTTGTGAAGCCTTCGACACGCTGGGACGTATTTTCAATTAACAGGTTCGTAGAATATTAGTTTCGCGTTCGACAGTAAACGATCGGCGTGCTTCTTTTGCGCCCGACTCATTCTTATTTCACATTCAGCGTCAAAAGGCGTTATTATTCAATTCGTTTCTTTTCTCCCCGCATTAATTTCTAACATCATACGCGGCATTTTTCGTAATTGCTAGGATAACGAGTTTTCGGAAAGCGCCTTCGCGTTCGTCATGATTCATTAAAATTGAATTAATTCAGTGACGGTCCATGGCGGGGCGTACCTATTCATATTTCATTCGCGTAATTTATTCGATTTTCGATTTTCGAACTTTCATCACCATACTCTAATGAATGCGAATAATAAATTTTGCGCCAATGCGAAAAAAAGAAAACTAATATTAGAAAAAAAAACGTGTGAAACGAATCCTAAACACGCCAATTAATAAATAGTGACGCGCTTGATGAGTGATTCGAAAGCAATTAAAAACGTCTTTCACGATCGCTGTTTTAATTTGATTACCAGAGAACCGCGGTGTGAATGTCATTTTCACAGCAGCAGAACTGAAATGACTTTTTTCGTTTCGTTTTTATTGTACATTCTTGCGAGGTAAACAAATTCGTTAAGTGTTCTGGGCTAAAAAAAGTCGCCTAAATCATGCACAAGTCTAGTATAATCAGCTACAATCGATTGGTTTACTTCACAGCGACGACGAAGACGCCGCCAGGACTAATGAAGACGCTCGCGCACTTTTCATGCGGCAGTTTTCACGATTTTAATTAAGGTCATGCATGCAAATTGCGCACAGACGTCTATGTCTGCGCTCAGTATTTACTTGTCATTCACTCCGCGCACTCCTGCCGGGCGTACGTCGAGCGAAAACCACGCTGTTTTTGCAAAAGAACATCAAGTACTCTGTAGTTGTCTAAACCGCACGACTTTATTAAATTCGGTTAAAGCAATTCGTTTTTGTATTGATTAATAGACTTTCACACCGAAAACTTAAAGAAGAAACTCACAAAAAATTGAAATATATTTGAAAATGCCTCTAGTTTTGTCTCTAAAAACTCTTTACTATTTTTTCAACCTTTTTACATTTTAGGATCTTTTAATTTTTTTTTTAACTTTTTACTTTATAACAAATTTGTATAAAATTTTCATGCAATCAACCAGAAGCAGAATGATTAAATAGTTTAGTGTTTAGTCAACGTTTATTTTAATGTATAACATTAAAATCTAGGCGCGGTGAAAAAATAAGTATCTATGAGGCGTGAATTTTGTCGATTTTCAATGTCTCTGCAGTTCACGAATTCGTCGAGGACTGCGACAAAAAACGATGCCATCGCGGACTTTGTGCGTGTGCGCCTTCTAGGCAGTTCGCGTCGAGGCGCCTTGAATTTGTTTGACTAATGGCATAATGAGAGACCAGCGGCGCTCATTAACAGCGTCTAAATGGTGCCGCAACGCGTGCGCGTGCAACTTGGGAAAATGATGCACAGGAACATCATTTTTCCACTCGTCTGCGGCGCAGTCGTGGCGCAAAAAACGCGCTTTAATTATATCACACGATATCTTCTAAACTTGCATGGCATTCACTATAAACGTGTCAAAATATGCTAAGAACATGTTAATTTGATGTAATTTAAATATTAACTATATTATAATGGGGTTGACTTCCTATTTTTTTTTACTGAAACTTAACAGGTTTTGTCTGCGTTCCTGTCTTGTGGCTTTTTGTGTTGTGTTTTTACTTTAGGAATAGTTTTAGAAATATAGAAAGTAGTGGAAAAGTATGTGGAAAACAATATTGACCAGGTATGAGTTCAGGTTGATGAAAATGTCTTAAATCTCTTTTCTAGAGACGTGGACAGTCGAAAATTATCCAGGATTCGACGTGTTAGAGGAACAGATATTAATAATAGAGAGTGAATCATTTGATTTGCATAAACAACTTCTATGAAAGGAAAATCATTTCAATTTACGGTTATTGTTTTATTATTATTCATGGGAATTATTCATGGAGAAGTGAAACGAAGAGCAGTGTGCTTTTGACGACACGACTGAAGTAAAAGCAAATATATTCTTTTTTTTTTAGTTTATCGAGCATTTTTTAGTTTACTGCTGTTTAATGTAATTTGTCATTTTAGAGAAGAATACTTAATTTTACTATACATCCCCACCGAGAATTGAATTCGGGTCTTTGTGCACAGCAGTCATTGAACATACTGCTGCACCACTTTGTTGGACATTTATTGTTTTATCATTAATTTCATATTTATATCCCTTACATAAATTTAGTCAATTTGATATTAACAATTATTAGTAGTATAGTTATCATTAAATTCATTCATTTTATCAGAAATCATTATTGAAATGTGATTTGTCCGTCTCAGAATTCAATCAAAAGTTTTGTATCGCTACGAAAAAAATGTTTCCAACAAATCTTACATATTTTTAGTCGTACAATTCAAATCGGCATTAAAAAATAAGGGTACCTATTTAAAATTTAAAGGTTACCCCCCACCCCACCCACTGCGGGTGGCGTTGGGGGTTGAGTATTCAACGATCATATTTCCCCCATGGAAGGGTTACTTTTTGATTAGATTACCTACAATTTTTTCGTAGAGGGTATATTTCTTGAGATATTTAAAGTTTTCAATTCAAAAAATTCACCCGGTATATTGGAATAATTTCTGTTAACGGGATTATTCGCCGTTTTGAGCCATCTGTCCAAAAAAGTTTTCAACGTTTTGTCACAAATAGATTAAGATATATATATTGCTCTAAGGTCAAATTTCTACATATCGGCAGGAAGGCGTAGTTGTCAGTGTGCTAGGCAAATAGCTTTAAGGTGGCAGATTCAAGTTTTGCCGACGAACTTTTTTTAATTTATAAATTAAAGGGTGTTTTCTACAGTTCTATGTGTATTGGAATATAACCAGAATGAAAATATTGATATGTTTTAGTATCTCAATTGTCCGTCTCAGACTTGGATGAAAATGTTTGTACGTTTAGTACATATATTGAAATAATTTTTGTTAACGGGATTATTCGCCGTTTTGAGCCGTCTGTCTAAAAAAGGTTTTCAACGTTTTGTCATAAATAGATTAAGGTATATATTGCTTTAAGCGCAAACTTCTTCATATCGACTTAGAAGCGAAGTTGTCAGAGTGCTAGACAAATAGGCAGATTCAAGTTTTGCCCGCAAACTTTTTTTAAATTTATAAATGAGAGTGTTTTATGAGTGATAGAATCTCACTAGAATGAAAATATCGGTAGTTTTTGGTATCGAAAAATGGATGTATGGAATAAAAATATCGGTACTTATGAAAAAGCTGAATAAAGGCGAAAATGACTTACTTTTCACAATTAAAAATATTGATAAAGGAATCTTAAATGTAATCCTTAATGTCTAGTCTAAAAGTTTATAAAATCTAATGTAATCAAACTATTCATGTAATATAAACTATGTAATCAAATATCTTGAGATGAGCTGACGAAATCTATTAGTAGATTTATATAATTTTTTCAATTAAATATATCGCAGAATGAATCTAAAATTACAATCTATAATCCATAAATTATATAAGAATCGAAATTGATCAAATTCCCTTAACGTCCACCAGATTCATAAATATCTTCCGCAATACCAGTTTTTCGCTGCACAAGTTACGGGACTTATTTTCAATCATTTTTCGAGATATCCAAAAGATCGTAAATTTTAGCGACTCAATAAATATGGTACGTCAGAAGGTCTAATTAAACATGGGCACCGAATAAGCGTCTATTAGGACAACGCGATCGTCGCAGGGTGGCTTTTTGCGTACGGATTTGCACACAATCGACCTGCATTATTCAAATGCCCGACAATCTAATCCGTTTCGCGGTGCGCGTCGTTAATGCAACCGTATGCGCATGTTTAGAACAGAGTGCGGCTGCTGAGGATGCTAAGATGTCCAGTGCAGTGCAGTGCAGTGCATCACATGCTCATAAACGCAGGAATGCACCCGCAGCAGCGGCCACTTCACTTTCTTCGCGTCCGCCCGATACCGCGCGCAATAAACGCGATCGATAATTGTCGTTTGCTAATTGCGCTGGCACAAACATACTCACATACCTACAAGGCCTCATATCGGTTTAGTCCGAAAAGTTCATTTATATCATTTTAATCTATTATCAATCTTACTTTTTATATTTACATTTTACAAGTTTATTTTCCAGAGGCATTGCCGATCCATGATATATGAATTTGGGATCCTACTTTTTTATAGTTTTGATATTTTACTCGGTGATCTATTCAAAAAATATTTCCGATTTTATTAGTTTCCATGCAACTTTGTTAAAAAATAATAATTCATATTCATGATGAGATTTTGGGATCATCTGATAACTGAATTCAAGACGAATAATACACAATTATGAAAATTCGAAAATATCATGTTATTAACCAAGTTTTGATAGATTGAATAGAAAAATCATTTTTACCGATTGAAAGCAACAGACTCAATTACAGATTGAGTAAAGTCTTTTACACCTTTGTTAAAATACCTATAAAGTGTGTTTTCTACAGTTTTACGTTTAAAAGAATATCGCCAGAATCATGTACGTTGATCACCTAAATCAAAACTTTCGTGATCCACGGGTCATGCAAAGCCGATCGCTATAAATACATTTGCGATCCTACTTCAATATCAGTTTGTCTGTTTGTCTCTAGGATTTAAACTAAATATACTTCCGAGTTGCATATTTCGCAAGAGTTTTTGGTATCGTCTGATAGTTGACTTCATGACGAATACATTACCACTTTTTAATTCAGTTTTGACAGTTTGAAACAAAATTTTCATTAATTCAATTTGAGAGCATTTTAGGCCAAGTTTTCTTATGGATAACGTATATTTAAGTAGGTTTTCTACAGTTTTATGTTTGAAAGAATATCGCAATAATCATATACGTTGGTGTCACCATGAGATTTTGGTATCGTCTGAAAGCTGAATTTATTTCAGTTTGAAAGCACATTAAAGCGTCTTTTCTAATTGATTATGTTCATTGCAATTGGTTTTCTAAAGTTTTATGTTTAAAGGAATAATATTATTAGTTATATATTCAACAACATTTTTTCTTTTTTTCCGGGGACCGTTGTAAGCGACTCGCCCAACCTTCATTCGCATTTTTTACCGCGAAATCAGGAGTTCGCGGGCGGCGCCGCAGCCGCTTGTTGAGTGGGGAGACCAAATGATAACCCATCCAACGCCTAGCTACGTTGCTTAACTACAGTGATCTAACGAGGACCGAGCTCCACACCGCGACAAGCCGCCGCTAATATTATTAGTTGATATCACAAATTCGAAACGTTGGTGACTCGTGGGTCAGGTGTTGCCGACCCACGATATACACAGTTTCCAACTGTATTATCTCTTTGGCATTATCTTGACAGTTTGCACCACGATCTAGAAAATATTTTCTAAATTATTAGTTTCCATGCAACTTTGCTAAGAATACAAAGAAATAAAGTTATAATTTTTATTCATCATGAGATTTTGATATCTGAATTTAAGACGAATGCATTTCCACTTTAAAATTGAGTTTTGAGAGTTTAAATCAAAAAATCTCATTATTTCCATTTTAAGAACACTTTAAGTCCAGTTTTCTGATTGCTTATGTTCATTATAGTATGTTTTCTACAGTTTTTGCCTGAAGGAATATCGCGAGAGTCGCATATTCTGTTGTCGCCAAGTTAAACGCTTTATCTGCCCGATTTATCCGCGATTTATTCGCACCGCCATGAAGAAGAAAAAAAAAACATGAAAACAAGCGCAAAAAAGCCGAGTACACTTCGTGTGCTGTGTGCTGCGGTCGTAAATCCACGGATTTGCATCATATTCCGACCCGTAAATTATGCGCGGTTAATGGAAACCCAACCGTGATGCGCACCTCCCGCGGTTTTCCCCCCTTACCTGCCCTAATCTATGGCTTTTAACAGCGGCGTAATGCGCTGTAATCACGGGGGTCGCATTCAATTAAGCGAGCACGCATGCAGTTACACTCCGGCATTGTTTTTCCTGTATTCCGAACTTGCTCATTGTCAGATTCTCATGTTCACCTCTTCAAACGTGTGTGTGTTGGCTGTTAGGCTACGAACAGCAAATACTTTCCCAGAAAAGGTCGCTCTAAACATCATGGGGAAAATAGCTTCAACGCGCCATCATTTCAAACGTGTGCGAAACGAAACTGAAATGTGATCAACAAAGTCATTTACATGAAATTTATTGATATTAATCCAGAATCGACGGCGCCACGCTATCAATGAGCTACGATCGTAAAAATGTGTGCGCATGAGGAGGCGTGAAAATAATCGTTTTCGCACAGTTTATGACGGTTAATAACAAACTGATCAGGCTCTCTCTGGTCGGTCGAGGACGAAAAACCGGCCGCCTGCGAATGGATTTGAATGTAAAGCGCGTCGATTAACATTGACGATGGCGATGGCGATTAATTGAATCAAAAGCGAGCGTCTACACGCTTTATACTTCTGGGTGGAGTCATCGAAATTAAGGTTTTTTATCTGATAACTATAATTAGATTCAGCAACTCAAGACTCAAGAAAATTTGGTGATATATTGAAATTAATGTGATATTGATAAGCTTTGTAATATGGTTACGAATTTCAAAGTTAGACTCCGTTGACTATAGTAATGTTCAGTTTATAAATCTTTATAAATAATTGTGAAATGAAATATAGACATTCTCAAATAAAATATAAACATGTTTGACGAAGTGTCGATATTTAGTATTATGGCTTTTTTTTCATTTTCGATATTCAAATACCGATATATCGATTTTTCTTCGATACTTCTAAACTTGTTGGGGGACCTTCCCCTTGTTAAGAGAGAGTTTAGAATGTCAGAAAATTATTGAAAGTTTCCAAATCGATATTTATCGAAACCAAAATATCGATACGATATCGATATTGCATCCTTGATATATCAATATTTATCGATATCGATGTATTTTGGACATTTTAAGGTTAAATCAGTTAGATTTGAATAAAGGATATAAAGGAAACTAAAGAACACTTTGTCAAATATAATTTTGAGATACTTTCGAAGCCAAAAAGTATAGGAAGGTTATTGAAATCAAAAAGTACCAATAATTTCGATTCAAAAATTATCGAATCTTTCGGTTCCAAAATGTATTGATTCTTTTAAAGCCAAAAAGTATCGATATTAAAAAGTACCGGAATAAAAAAGTACCAAAAAGTATGAAATCACATTGGATACTAAAAATTATAAATCCTTTCGATGTCAAAAACTATGGATACTTTCGTGACCAAAGAATGTCGATATCGGAAAGTATAGGAAATCAAAGTGTATCTTTATATGTGATATCGAAAATACTAAAAATACGATACTAAAAATTACCGTTACTTGTGAAATCAAGAAGTATCGACATCGGAAAGTTATTGAAACTAAAAAGTATTGATATATACATACAACTAAATAGTATTGATCGTAAAGTATGAATACTTTTATCGAAACCAAAAAATGTTAAAAAAAAACTTTTCTTAAAAACTGAAATCCAGAAGATCATTTTAACATAAACGTGTTTAATGACTTCACCTTGGATTAAGTTATCCGATGATACAAAAATCTCCAAGTCGACTAATCATTGGGTGGTCTTATTAGTAATATTATTAAAATAAATAAAGAGCCGCTTAAAATCTCGCATTATTTTATCGTTTAAATAAGATTGTGGCAATTTGCATTAAATAGGCTGTAAATGAATTATCGATGGTGTTAAACGACAGCGACAACGACAAACGACAGCTCGCGCGCGCCTTTTTGCAAAATGGGTAAACACAAATCGTGCGCGCGGTGCGGCGTACGGTAGTCGCAAATTGGCGCATGTGTATGTGCGCCCACGGCGCGTAATT
This sequence comes from Weissflogia rhopalogaster, assembly GCA_019419845.2. Lineage (NCBI taxonomy): Eukaryota > Metazoa > Arthropoda > Insecta > Coleoptera > Staphylinidae > Weissflogia > Weissflogia rhopalogaster. The sequence continues at coordinate 11,936 of WSZQ02082997.1, forward strand.
GTGCGCTTGCCAGCGTGCGGCGCTTTTTGCCGGTACGCATTTGTTTACATGACGACTTCCGTAACGGCACCAAAGTGCACCGAGGCATTCTCACCTCACGCAGCCGTGTACATACCGGCTGCGTGCAGAAGGTCCGGTCCAATGACGGCTTCCGTTGCACGGAAACCAGTACAGTTTGCAAATTTCTGCGAATGCATTTGTATGCGTGAATGAGTGCGAACATCGCGCCGAGTGCACCCGGAAAACGAGGCGATAATTTCGGTCGGATTATGTGCCGGATCACGTCCGGCAGCGGAGAAAATTAACATTTTAGAGGAAAAGTCACAGCACCGATTTCCGATGAGAATTGGCGGAAATTGGTTAAGTTAGTGACGTATTTTATGAGCTCAGAAATTTCCTACGAAATCATTTTGTTAGAACGACGTTGAATGGGTCGTTATTAATTTTGCCACCAAAAATATCAAAAAAGACGATTGCGGTAAATTTCTGGGGCGACCCGATTTGTCTATTGAAAAATGGTATATTGTACAAGGAGCATGTAATGCTATATATTGTTTGCAAATATGACTAGTTGTGCATAAGCCGAAGGCGAGTGCTACAAGCATACAAGAAAACAATGTGCATTGCATGCGAGTTGTACACTATACTTTCTCTACGACTATTATATTTGAAGATAATAATGAGTAGATTTACTTTTCTGGTATCGGTGTGCCGCTGTCAACATTTACAGGTTACGTGCTGTCGCATCTGCCCCTTCCGAATTGGCACGCGCATGCGCTACGAAGGACGCAGTCGCTGGCAGCGGCGTGGCGTGCGCGACTTAAGTATCGTTCACGCCGGCGACATAAGCTTTGGACTTAAAAAGAGATTGAAAATAGTTAAAAAGAGATAGTTAGTGTTGCTCGTTTGCTCAAAGCCGGGGTAATTAAACTGGTCGGGTTTCACAAACTTTTGCAAGCGTTGTGAAGATAACGAACCTTCTTCTTCTACCTGAGTAGAAGTCATGAATCTATCAACGGTATAGACGAGGGCGCGCCAAAGCCGACGGGTGGGTGCCACCGAAATGCGAAACCGAAACGCGCTCGCTGTGTGAACGCATCAGGCCTCGAGTTTCGAAGCTCGACAAAGCGAAGCGACGCCGCTGGTGTGACAGTCCCTTTAATCGTGTGCAGGCAATACCAACCCCAATATCAAAGCGCACAAAAATCTTTAAAAGCGCTGGTGACGCGAATACATCCTTGCACACTCCTACCACCTAACTTATCGCTCCGGGTCCCTTCCAGTCCTTCGTATACATATACCATATGCTCCAACGTATCTTCACCATTTTCACTTGACATGCCCCTCTTCCATCTATACTTTTTGACCCCGCAGTTGCTATCAGTCTTTTTTCCTCCTCACTTAATCCCCTGTGAGTCCTGGTGTTCTACCTCTCCTTGCACCTTGCCGACATACAATTCTAATGCCCCATCTTGGAGTAGTTGGTCTACCTCCCCTAACAATCCAACTGCCTCGTAGATTTTCTGATCAACTTCATCTATTTGCCAGACTACCAGATCATAGAACAACATCGGTTTTTCATAAGCATCCCAAACTATCAAAACTATGTCACAATTATTCCCCATATTTTCTCCCATTTATTCCACATTCTCGTACACGAACATGTCCTTCCTGGCATCCACCTCACGTGTTCTTTCCACCGTCCATTAAACAAAAAACGAAAAGTTCACAAAGGCTAGTCATGCACATGCACTCTTATGCCCCACCAGTTCATCCTTTTAATACCATGTGAAAGTAGAATAGTTGGAGAACATTTTGATTGTTTTTTCAAAAATTACGAAACTATTTTGTAGCAATTTTGACAACTGTGCAGTTCTCGGCTCACAATTACCAGTTTACTTTCCAAGTCAATCCAAAGAAATCAAAGATATACTTTTTTCATTACATGAATATTTCGCATCACATTACCTCCTGAAATCAAAGCTACCGATTGAAAAGCAACGAATAAGTCATTATTTCGTGCCACAATCAGTTCACATGCCATTAGGTTCTAATTACGGCATTTTCATTAATACCTTCGCCTGATTGTCAGCAGGACTATCCGTAATATATGTATCAAATCGAATAATTGCGTACCAATTAAGCGGATGAAAGTTAAAGTGATTAATGCATCGACATATCGCGACGGTATCGCGACGGACGCGCTTCGATTAGCATTAATACGCAATCACTTATTTCGCGCCGCACAAATCTGGAGCGCGTTTTGTCGCAGTGACCACTGCCACGACTACCGAGCGCGATGATTTGCGCCACGAAGCTCGGGATGGGATTATTAACACCGCCACAGAATATTCGAAAGTTAATTAACGTTTGCATTCGCCTGCCAGCGCGGCCGCGTGCGATTTGCGTCTTCTTTCGCGGAGTGAGCGCGCGCGTGCATCGTGGAAATTTTCAATTTCAGCGCAATGCGATTAATAAACGACGCGGTTCGCACGCATTACAAGCGGAAGCGCTAATTACGCTTAACACTTGTCATTAATAGTGCGCGTTTTCACAAGATCAGTGCCCGCATGTATTTAATAGCACCTTTGATTTACATTTGGGTGAAAAGATGGAGATATGTTTCTTTTTCGAGCAAAGGTTTTCAATTTAATTTAATTTAATTTAATTAGTCGAAGACTCTAATGATATTACAGTAGATTAACACTTTCGCCGACTTTGAAACAGAAATAAATGTGTGCGCCTCGGTACGCTTGACAGAAGATATAACTTAAACTAATTAAACAACTTGATCTCTTCGATATTGAAATTGTTAAACTTGAGAAATGCTTAGGTTATTATTTAAATATGTGTATCTATAAAACACTAAAGGGACTAAGAAGGGCCAAGATGAACAAGTTTATATGAATTAAAGATGAAAACGGAGAAATATTGACGGATGAATATGAAATAATGGAAAGGTGCAAATATATTTGACAAAATTACTAAACAGGGAATGTGGACAGAGTAATGAGGAAATGGGAATGGGAGACAATATTAGTGCAGAAGAAAGTGTAGAGATGTACGAGATAAATCAGGCAATAGACGCACTGAATAATGAGGAAGGTCCAGGACAGGACGACAAAACACCTGAAATGATAAATAAGATGGGGGAGACAGGAAAGGACATGCTGTATCAATTACAAATTACAATTACAAATGGTATGAATAAAGACTACCTGCAGACTGGACAATTGGTACCATACTACTGATATACCAGAGTGGTTTCAAGTTTGAACATAATAACTAAAGGATACAAAGCTGATAAGCACAAAATCATAGTCATAACTAAAACCTTGGAAAAATCATAGAAAAAAAGTGTATATTTATTGGCATACTCGTGCCCTTACAATCCCACAACAAGAAATTACAATAATAATAATAATAATAACATATGAATACATATTCAAATAACAACAAAAACCCAATTAGAACATGAAAATAACCACTCTATGCACATACAACAATAATATTAGTGAGTCACTTCTCATACCTCTCTCCTCCCTCTTCTTACATTTATCAATGTGGTGATTGATGCTAAACCCTTCCCTGTTCCAATCGCACCTCCTCTTGAGTTCCTCCCCTGCCCTCCTTCAAAGCCCATTCCTCCTTCACCTCCTCACATTCCCCTGCCAGGTGCTCCCAGTTATCCAAGCCCTTCCCACATACCACACACCAGGTGAACCCGGGCCCCATCCATCCCTTAAGCCCTCTCTCCTCCGACATACATCTCGCCCTTGCCAGAGTCACTCTCTCAATCCAGGACATCCTCTTGTCTCCGTACCAAGTACCATATTCTTCGCCCGATTACCTGGACCTTCTGAAATGCCAAAAAATTATAAGGAAACAAACGGAGAGTAAGTTAAGTTGGTCCCAAAGCGGATTTCGACCAAACAAGAGCATACAAGATCGTATATTCACTATCCAAACTATAATAAATAGAGTAATAAACAAAGACAAACAAATGTATCTAGCGTTCATGAAATGTAAAAAAGAACTTTTCACAAGGTACCAAGAACGTAATTATGGGAGAGTCTAAACGCCAATAGAATAATTTATACCCTACACATCCTTTGCCAAGTAATATATGAAGAGACGAATAACATCATAATCAGCAGGAAAGCCCAATAAGAAAAATTTACAACGGAACAGAGTATTAGGCAGGGAAGCAGCCGGCGCCCTCTACTATTCATTGTTTTCATTAATAAAGTAAGTGTAAGAGCTAATAAACGAACAAAAGAGGCATACATTGGTCATAAACAATTAGAACCAATAATAATAGGGCAATGTATGAAAAAAATAAACGTATGAGGTGATGATCAAAATTGACTTGTCATTGAATATAGAGAAAACCAAAGTAATACCAGTTGTATGGAAAGAATGGTGAGGAAATTGATATCATAATGATACGAGATTGGCGCGAATGGGGAATAAGAAGGTTAGTTAGGAAGGTGTGGGACTAGTGTAGCAGCAGGGGGTCAAGTGAGTGGATGGTGAGGCAAAGGCGAGCGTATGAGGAGGTGGGGTTGTCGGTGGCGGTGGTGGAAGAGATGTGGGCGGAACAGGTATCAGTGGAGG
>WSZQ02083008.1:0-16551 GCA_019419845.2 Weissflogia rhopalogaster
ATATTCTATAACCTCGAATTTCTGACTTATGACTACCTGATCATCCGCTAAGCAGAGAGTGTAGAACGTTGTGGACTCATCAAATGGTATCTCCATGCCACTGTACTTCTTTTTCCATATTTTAAGTGTTTGCTCCAAGTATGCATCTACATACAAATTATATATTTTTTAAATTAAAGAGACTACTTCTAATTTAACGGGATGATAAGTGGATATGAATCCTGCTGATTTAATAAAAAAAATATTAAAAACCAAACATATAAAATTCCCCACGTTCATGCCCAATCCCCACGCTCGTCGATCGTTGTTTGGCCACGATGCGCAGCAGCAGGCAGCAGCGCGCAACCGCAGGAGAGCCGACTCGACTCTCCTGCCGCTGTCGCCAGCCAGCGCAGGGGCGTCGTCATGGTAACAACCAATGGCGGTGCTCCTGCTCGCCGCGCCACAAACGCTCGACCGGTGCGATATTTGCATAGAACGCGCCCGAACATAATGGAGTCTTCTCTCCCCTCCTGCCACTCCTGCGCGCCGTCCTGCCAGCCCTACACTACCCACATTCCTCCAGCACAACCGACTGCCAAAAAACACCCACTCGCAGGATCCGCACAAAGTCGATAGTCCGCTTCATAATATCCTGTTAATTGAAACTTCAAACTTGTTAAAAGTTCTACTAAATTTGGACAATTTCAAAACTTTGAAAAACCTTATTTTAACATGTTTTCCACAACTCTTTATCACAGAAGATACTTGAGTAACGTATTTATTTTTGAAAATAAATAATCAAACCTTGATTTATTGTTTCCAACTGCCAATTATCAGCGTTTTCTTATCGGTTTCGCTTAATGAGTTCGATGTTTCCGAAAGTTTTTGCCGCGATAATGAGTTTCGCTGGAGACGACTTTCCAGTTAAAACATTCGCGCCAATTAAAACGAAAAAGTGGTAAATATCTAAAACTGACGGTGGCATCATTGATTAAACAATTACACGCGGATGGTTTCATTTATGCGCAATTACGCGCGAAATAAGCGGCGAAATGTGGCGGCGCCGAAGAAATGAAAAGCGAGTCGGATGTGTATCACCGCGATGGCGGTAATTACAGAAACGTTTGCATTCATTACGAGGGTTTAGCGCTGCTTGTTCGGATGGTTTCAATAACCGTTCGCGGAATCACCCATCCGCTTCGGCATACGGAGTGTAATTGCGTTTTTATTGCCATTTCCATTGCACCATTGCACGCCTGCCAGCATTCATGCAAAACGTTTATCGAGCCTCGAACGTGTCGAATAAAAAATATGAAATACACTTCAATGACTTGTATTGTAATATCAATAATGAGTTTTTTGTTATTGTTTTCAAGGAGATTTCTGTGAGAAATTTTCTAAAACATGGAAATCGAATGAATTAAATGAATCTTCTTAAGGGAAGGCAAACCGCTTAAATTTCAATTTTGGTTCTTTTGACATTTATTTAAAAACCTGCAAATATGGACCATTTCCTTTTCACTTATTTCACTTAAAATATAAGTACTAGAACTATTTCAGGCCACGAGTAGAAATAATAGAATGCAAACGAATAAAAGAATGCCTCAAAATTCCCAAAATTAAAATAAAATTGAACTTAAAGCGTGTCGAACATTCTTTCCACATATTTAGGAATTTTTAACGTGTTTGTAATTTAAGATGCGTTTCTTATTATCCTCCCATAAAATGCCTGCAGTATTCAGAAGTATTCTTAATTGCTTTTTATTAAACTAGATTATGCAGCTATTATGTTAATGTCTCTATTTTATCGTGAACTGAATAGTTTGGTAATGACATGGATAGATTCACAACGTCCGCAACTATTTTTCAAACAAATTAACGTACAAAAGACTTGATAAAATGAAGATACATATTTCTACTTGATTTGAATGTTGATTATGTACTTTTGAAGTATTTTTGGGTCTAGAACAGTTTAGGCCCACCAACTTTAAGTCGTTAGTCAAATTTGCTTCATATTTGTTGTTAGTAGTGTAGCTCCTTGCGGTTATTAAGCAATCGAAGATCAGTTATTGTTTGTGTGGTAGCACTGGGATAGAATATGGAAACGTTGTGTATCTTGTTGCCACTTTTTTCAAATTTCTCGGGTATATTTTATGAAATATTGGCAGTTAAGCCATGATATTTATTTAATTATATGTATGTTTTCAGTTTGTCTTAATATTTATGACAAGAAAGATAAGTGGTCAAATATATTTAGCTATACAATGGGAACATTAGTGAAACAACCAAGATATCCGCTGTCTTACAACCAGCGTATGAGGTGCAGTCACCGAGTATGCATTTCAAGAATCTATTTTATGCTAACGAAACGATGCTAAGCGTTCAAATTTTATATAATAACTAGAATGAAAACAATTTCTGATGATATTTCAGTGATGTTTGGATCCCTCCTCTACAAATCCAAGCCAAGTGCCCATATTTTCAATAAATTTTAAAAAATGATGTCTTTCTATACTTCATCATAATTGACCTTTCGAACTCGGTGTATATAACAAATAACATTGATATATTTTATTATCAGCAATATTGAAAAACAAAGAAAATGAAAATAAAACATGTCATCGAAGTTCCGATATTTACCGAATCGAAAACATTAGGAAAGCTTGCCCGACGCCATCTGTAAGCATGATTTCAAAGCATTTGCAAGTAAATCTTGAATAACATCAATGATTCATATCAATAAAAGTAATAATGCATTTAAAATAAAAGAATTTATTGCTTTATGTTTTCATATCAAGGGACAACCCTGAATGTGTTTTTTATGTATCTAGAATCGTCAACCATGCTGACTAATACGATTCATTTCTGATTCAAAGTAATTAATCATATTGGAGATTAACACTATTGATAAGAAGAAGAATTCAGTCAGCAGTTGGGAATCAAACCCGAGACCTTATAGGCCACATGGAGGTAACAGAAACTGATAAGAAGGTAGCAGCAATGAGACCACCCTTCTTATCGGTGCAACAGAGAAATCAGTCTAACAAAAATTTCGATACTTATCGATATTCATAGTTATTGACAACCCTACTCGAATCATACATATTTTAAACAATATACATTTCATCACCTAATTTGAATCTGAAATATAAGCGAACTAATGAAAATAAAGTGCTCCTTTTAAAACGTAAAATTTTCCTTTTTTTGTGCATTTTGGAAAAACACAGCGACAAAATCTACATTGAACAAATGTTGTCAAAGGAAGTAATCACAAGAAAAAGCGATATTAAGTAAGTATTTCGCATAAAAGCGAAATCGTTCCCGCACATGTCACTCGCGATCCATCAAGAATCCCATCCGGAATGCGCCAAACATAAAAGCGCTTAAGTAGTTTTTTATCTGCGCTCGTTTAGGGTTGCATAAAAACCAACGTTAATAGGTCATAACATCGGCGAAATGGCGCAGTTAAATGTTGTAGAAAATTTGCAATTGCAATAGTCCGCCATGAGTGCACGTCCATTCGCGACAAATAAAAGCACGCACACTGCGGCGCGTTCGTCTTTTCGCACTAAAAGCCGCTGCTAAATGCTGTACAACGCGAAAGTTGTAAAACCGGGATTAAAAGAAACGGTAGCCGTCGATGGGCAACTATAACTATATAACCGCAAATATTTCCGCGGCGCGCTATAAGTAAGTAATAAAACCGATGGATTCATAACATTTTTTCTGTTACAGCTCGTGTTTTTGTTAACGCTGATAGTAAAACAAGGTGAATGATAGTCTTAAAGTTACAGAGTTACATAAACTTTTGTGGGTCTTACATTTTTGAATAATGGCGTTATTTTAAACCTTGTGAAATATTGGTTGTCTACTTTGTATGTAGTAAAGAAAATGATGTAATATTGGTTGCCTGTACAAAACTAACAAGTCATATTATGTCATATTGATCGCCTACATTACATGTGATAAAGAAATTTAAGTGTACAAATCTTTGAACTACGCATTGGGTCGGGGTTCAGATCCTCGGGGTGGACACCCATTATTATCATCAAAATTCACCATCTTTTTCCATTGGGCCAAATTGCCAAGCACCACTAAATATCACCAAAAAAATAAAAAGTTTCAAATAAAATTTCAAAAAACTTGTGTACAAATCAATGTTTGTACGCAACGCCTATACAAATCAAGCAAACGTCACTGAAATTAAGATAATCCTGAAAAGGTTAAATTAAAAAAGAAACTATCTCTCAAATTTATGTAAAACACGTATTGAAAACCAAGAAAAGTTTTAATCGGATTGTTAGTTTCTGAGCTATACGCCGTCTAAATTCTGATCGTTATAGAGTTACATAAACTTTTATGGGTCTTACTTTACTTAACTTACTTAACTTTTATGTCTACTTTGTATGTAGTAAAGAAAATGATGTAATATTGGTTGCCTGTACCACATTAACAAGTCATATTATGTCATATTGGTCGCCTACATTACATGTGATAAAGAAATTTAAGTGTACAAATCTTTGAACTACGCATTGGGTCGGGGTTCTGGTCCTCGGGGTGGACACCCATTATTATCAAAATTCACCATCTTTTTCTTTTGGGCCTAGTTGCCAAGCACCACTAAATATCACCCAAAATATAAGAAATAAAATTTTTCAAATAAAATTTCAAAAAACTTGTGTACAAATCAATGCTTGTACGCAACGCTTATACAAATCAAGCAAACGTCACTGAAATTAAGAAAACCCTGAAGGGGTTTAAAAGTAATGCAAAACACGTATTAAAAACAAAGAAAAGTTTTAATCGGATTGTTAGTTTCTGAGCTATACGCCGTCTAAATTCTGCTCGTATTCATCAGTTTACCCCCCTCCGCCAAGCCATGTGCGCTATTAGAAATTTTACCAAAATTTAAACCAGAGTCATCTATCAGGCAGTAGAAGAACTAATAAGAGTTTTATAGATGATCAGCTGTTTCTATGCGCTCTTAAGGGTCGAATTCCTGTAGAATGGCGTAATCTGTGGAATTTCCACCACAAGCTGATGGAAAATGTGCGGAGCGCGGCGTGCGGCTTATTAGAAAATTTTAAATGCCCAGAGGACGGAGCAGGTGACAGCGTTGGCACGCATCGAATCTCTAATGTCCTTTGCTGTGGCATTCCAGCGCGACCGCCGCGCACGCGGCTCTATTACAATCGTTAGAATAGAATACAATGCTGATACAAATTCGATGCAAGCGGCGCTTTTCTCTCGCCGACAACAAACAACGGCCTCGTCTGTTCTGGTGAGAGTAATTGCCACCGTTATTTATTCGCTTGCTCTATCCGAGTGAATCGATCAGTTTTCAGGTTGTTCAATCTTTCACCACCTTTCCTCTGCTCTAGTAACGTAATTAATTTTCGGTTTAATTACAGGTGAAAATATCTCAAAAACCTTCCTCTTTCTTATCTTACAATGATTTGGGCTGTCTGTTAATTATCTGTTTTTTGGGTGCAATTTGTATGAAAAATGGGTTTTTGAATAAATTTTGGAAAACTACGAAAAGATGAAGGATAATTGCTTTATTTACTTCCTTTCTTAGTCGACAAGGTTACGATTTTGGTGCCAAAAATATTTTTGTCTTTAATTGGTCTTAAATATGAATAAATAGATTGAAAGTCCAGCCAAGTGCTGCGTAGTGGTATTCTCGATGACCACTGTCTATGAGGTCCCGGGTTCGATTCTCGGTGGAGATGCATATTAAAGTGACTTCTTCTTCTTATCAATAGTGTTAGCCTCTAAAATGACTAATTACATTGAAAAAGAATTGAATAGAGCTAAAGATGATCAGTGATTCTAACAATTGGGCCCTCGGTTTCCTGGAGCAAATTTGACAGACGTGTGCAACAAGAGATCAACATGGAGGTTAATTTAATTCACCGATGGCAGTTCCCGCTTATAATTTTTTTAGGACCACTCGACTCATTTGTTTCAACCTTTCATTCCAGACACTTTAGACCAAAGGTTTCAAAACTTTTTATAGCAGCACCTCCTTTTTAATACACGTTTTTGGTGGCCCTCCTGTTTAAAAATATTATCATCGGACCTTTCAGTTTTCGTGATAATGAAATATCATCGCAAAACACGTGTTCGGTAATTTTCCAAGGAGCCATGTCTTGCTGTTCCATTACTTAGTTCACTCTTTGAAGAACATATCGCAAGTTATTATGAATAAAATAAACCAGCACGAGCGTTTTATAGGGCTTCTGATTCACCTGAGAGAAAGTATTGTCCTTCACTTTCATGTTCTAGCTTTTGAGGGACTTATCTCACTTATTCGGGCATAAAATAAGCATATAAAAGATGAAACCTATGGTTTTTCTTCGATATTATCGATTTGCCTCAAGAAATCTTTCAAAAAAATCCCGAAAACCAATATTGTTACTCAAATTAAAAACAAAAAAACATGGTGATCCAATTTACTTGCATGTCAAAAAATGATCGAAAATATCGATATCGATATTGTCGCGTATGCGACTATCAAGTTATAAAATCAAAATATTTCCGCCGTACACGAATGTGCACAAGGGGCACTTCTCACGAAAAAGAATCAACAATGTTGTCCAATAAGATATAAAAGGAATCACATATAAGTTTCAATGATTACACTCATAGCCGTAGGACCATGAAATAAAATTAATAAATACCACTTTCTGTGTAAAATCTAAACGCCGTTATAAGCACGTTATCTTTTGAGATTAAGAAAATATTTAATTGTTCATTGATTCAACAATCTGGTCCTACGTATAGGTCTGATTCAAGGCTGCTAGCGAAGCACTCCACGTGTCAATGCTAAAGGCAATGAGTAAAATGCTGAGTTCGCAAATTCCCGAGCGCCTTGCTAGAACGTTCCAGAACATTCTAGAATTTTAGGTTGCACGCGAATTGGGCGTCACCCAGTAGCGGGAGACTTAGTTCAAATGGTAAACACGCTAAGTAGGAGATTAGGTCGGGGAAGACCCCGATGACCTATATAATGTAAGAGGCGCATAGTCGCGGGACAATTGGTGCGGAATCCAACGGTCAACTTTGGAAATCAATGCGGAATAGTTAAGCCGTCGAGTTTAGCATTTAACAATAAGTATCCAACTGTCCGGGTGTCTGAAGTATCTAGTATTCCTCATCCCTTGTAAAGATGCCTGTCATTTATTGGTGAGTCTTTTGTAATGTTCACATCTCTGTATCTTTGCCTATTTCTTGTTATCTTGACTATATACTCGTTATGAAACATATTCCGCTCGTCGTTATTTTATTATTGTTATGCCAATCGATCTTAACCGGTCCATCACGCAGGCTGCCAAGCGAATCTCCCACTTTATCTAGGTTCAGGAGAAGGTATCCTGGTCAATAGCAAATCCTCAATGCGAGATACCCACACACACACACACACACACCCCGCAGCGTGACATTATTTATCTAAATTAACATAGATATCGATATATTTTTAACATGCCTGTTTCATTAATCATTCATGTTCCCAATCTAATCAAGTCTGAAAAATTTTCAAAGCTAGTTTTTAATTCGTAATTCCTGGCGAATATTTGAATAATCAAAATGAATAAATTCCACACCATTGTCCTAAACTCATATCACATTTGCCCTTCCTCGAATTCACATCTCATCCCCTATTGTGTGTGTGTGTGTGCATTTTCATTGCTTCAATATGCAGCCAATATCACGCACATAAAGGACCCTCTTCACTTCACCGAGTTTATCCCATCCTCCACTCGCATTAGATTCGAAAAACAAATATGCTCGTACGCCACTTGCCCACCCTTGATCCTGATCGTTGTCATGTGGGGTTGCTACAAGTGTTTTGTCATCCGATCACATCACGCAATATGCATGACATCAAAAAAGCAATCATTGTGTCAAATCGCTTCCTACTTTATCTTGGACGACTTTTATGTATCACTTTCTACTTCTATTTTTTCATTTCAATAGTACTGGTGGAAATATGCGACGAAAAGAGTAACCAATAACAATGTGGATATGGTAAAATGTCGTCCAACCAAGTGGCGTAAAAGTATATTCGATGATTGCTGACCACAAGGTTCCGGGTTTTATTCCCGGCAGAAGTAGGGTAAAATATTATTAATTGCATTAGACTTTAATACTGAAAAATAATTGAATACAGCTGTTAGCGGGAAATTAAACAAAATAGATACATCTTGTATTAGAAGCTATTGTCGATGCAGTTTGAAATAGCGCCAGGTTAGGTAGAGTGTCTCAGTTGTCCGCCTTGGATTTGAATGAACTTTTTTGTACTTATAGTGCATATATTCAAATAATTTCTGTTAACGGTAGTTTTCGCAGTTTTGACGCAGATAACGTGTCTCGGATGGAACTTGCTGTTTAAGGCAATATTTATCTTCATCAATTTATGACCAAATATTGTTTTTTGTTAAGCAAACGGCTCAAATCAACGAAAAATCCGTTAACAGAAAGTATTTCAGTTTGTGTAGTTCACATACAAAAATTAAAACATTCAATTCTAAGGAGGACATTTGAGGCACTCCCCTTGTCCTAATCAGGGTAGTGTTTCAATTCTGCTTGATTGTCTATGATTTTTATCACATTCTACAAATATTGTTTCATGTCAAGTGATTGCAAGTATCTGCTACATTTGTTGCACTTACAAAGTAGCAAGTTTAAATACGAAAAATAAGAAAATGTACTTAATTAACACTTAGTAGATACGTACGAGCTTCGGTGGATGTTTTATACGATGCGCATTTTAATTAATCGACGCGGCGCGGCTATAAATTCACGAATTCTTCGCGCTAACGACGCGTCGCACGTAGGGAAAGAGTTTAATGTCTCATTATGTTTCGGTTTATTAATAAACGCCGACTGAAGGCAGCCGAGTGAACACAGACTGCGAGGATGAAGAAAATAGAGTGAAAAACATTGTAATGTACAGGTTTGTGTATGAAAATGATGCATTGTTTTAAGGCGAATGTATATCTTTTTGAAAGTAGACAATAGTCAAGTAATCCATAAGAGAATAGTGTGAAAACGGATAAGGTGTGTTTATGATAATTATTTCTACGTTCAAACATCGAATAGATATTCAATTTCTCCCTCATACAGTTTGTTTCTCCACGGCCTTACAAACCGCGTTACACCATCCTCGAGGCGACATCATTCCAACACGAACCATTACGTGATTCATCTCTGCACTCCGCTGTCTTACAGACTGCGTAACAGTTGTCACCGATCACGTGTGTACGACAAGGTCACTTTTGAGCTCACAGAATAAAGCATCAGCTATATTTGTGCTACGGGCCTAACAGCATCTGTACATAAACATATATAATATATATTAGCATATATTAAATATGAGAAAAGTAACCTAACGTTAAAAATGAACCAAATATATCTCGGGGCTAAATAGATCTAAGAGCTAAAATATTATTTATAGAGATTACTCATTTTACATACAGTTGTGTGCGTGATTATTTTTCATATTCTTGTAATATTTGTGATACGAATGGTTTAAAATTTTAATTATCGTGTCAATTTTGATTGAATGCTTATCATATTCGTGTGTTTACAGTTTTCATATTTATGTTTTAAATAGTTGTCTGCTTTTGTGTATTCAATATTAGGGCCCCGGGTTCGATTCTCGGTGGAAATGCATAGTAAAGTGCATTCTTTTTTATCTATAATATTAGCCTCTGATATGACTAATTACATTGAAAAAGAATTGAATAGAGCTAATGACCATAGTAGTCGATGCTCGGTAAACTCAAACAAAAAAATATTAAGGCAAGAAATTAGGAGTTTGATGGCATCGTAGTAATGTTTAGATAAGTCTTTGCTTTTGAGAAAATGTATTTAACTTAGATATCTCCCATAGAGATTTTTGGAAACAAGATGAAACTCCTCAAGTTAGATGCACACGAGTGGTGGTAGTTCGTCTCCCCATCCCCATGTGTAGAATTGTGTACAGCAGGAATTTTGTAAACTTGTTTGGGTTTTTGGGAAAATATATTCAGTCTTGAGCATAACTTGGTAGACTTTGGTTGGGTTAGAGTTTCGACACTCGTATTAACTCCCTCGTTAAGGTACGCCAGCCAAGTGGTTGCTTTTCTAAGTTGCGAAACTTAGAAATAATCCATAAACAATACCCTAATCTTAGTGATTCTACTATATTTCTCAAATTTCTGTTAGAGCACAAAACGTACGTCCCATCCTGATAAATTTTAAGTCGCCTTGATTCTTTAATTCCCTTGGTTAACATACGTTGGAAAACACTGCAATACCCAATCCTCGACACTAACTACATTTGTAATAAATTTTGAAGTTGACAATATTAACCTTCCATAAATCATAATGTTAAAACATATTATGAGTAATTAGTTGACATACGAACATTTATAACAAAACGTACACCTTGTAGATTTCGGCCACGTGAGGCATAAAATACTGCGACGATGATATTCAGACAAAATTGTCCACTCAACGATGACAAATGTGCACGGCGCAATGCCTTTTATGCGCTTTTAGTCCCCGAAACTGCGATTTTATTAATAATCGACCTGTTAACGTGCACTTTTCAGGCGCAGCCAAAGAGACCCGGCGATAATTTACAAACAGTAGGAGCCGGCTCCGCGAACTCGAACCGTTTAGTGCGGAACGCCGTTTTCCGTCTTTATTTCCATCGCATACGAATGTAAATAAACCTTACTGAGTCATCCAAAAGACCTCTCACATTTATCTTTCTGACATAAATGGTGTTTTATAATTGAATTCGAATTTTCTTATTTTTAACGACTACTTCTAAATGCTATTATATTTGGAAATAGGTAGTTTTTGGATGGATTGATTTGGTGAATAATTTGATGAATAATTAAGTAATATGATAAGATGCACCCTGTAGGAATAAATTTCGTACATGGATCGTAAATTACCGGCGGCGGGTCGCGGTTCCTGCGCGCAGCATCGCGTTATTTACGAGCGCTTCGGGCGCGCACAATGCTTGAATAATTTATAAGGTGAGATCTGACAAACACAAATTTTAAAATCGCGGAGAATGTCGCGTGCGTGCAGTTTTGCGCTTCGTACCCACGGTACGACATATTTTCCTCAGCGCAGTGATGCTGTTGCTGCGAGCAAGCGAGTACATGCCGAGTACACGTGGATACATCGGTGGAGCACAGAATGCGGTGCATGCGCAACGTAGCGAAATAACCTGCATCTCACGCGCGCAAGATGAAAGCGGAAGGGTGAAAGGTTTTTGATGTTTCGGCTTCTGCAGAAGTCGCACCTGCCCGGCTGCCGTGCACGTTTTCCATCAGATGCCACGCTGAAAATTCTGCGCAACGTCTATTTCATTCCTTCCGGCACCTCCGCCAAAATGAAATATTCATATTGAACTTTCCCTGTGAGAGTGAGGTTTAATAGTTATGGATTAGTGGAAATTCCTCAGCTAAAATATATTATGATGGTAATCTTGTCAGAATATTATCAATTATTGATGTCAAAACGCAGGCCCATAACCTGTGATCCACGCATATTTGACTATGTGGATCATGGACTAAACGCAGGTTGGGTATCTACCTCACCTTCATAGGAACTATTGAAACGCCATCTGAAAGAACTAAATCTAAAATATTGAGAATTCCTTATGAATTATGGCTTTTAGGCATCTACACAATTTTTTATTGCCTGTATAATTTTTTTACTGATAATTTAATATAACGTTAGCGGTTTTTCAACTATAAAAAGTGGTCCTGATTGAGTTCTGCTTCTTGCGAAGAGGACAATTAACAAAACACTGTCGTGCCGGGAGCACGGCGTCTCACGAATGCAAAAATCACTTCCCATTGTCTCTGCAGTGCACCTCCGCGGGAAATCTGCAGCCCGAGTGCAGCGACAAGAAGCAAAACAATCGCGATGTGCACTGCGTGTCAGCCGTGATCGCTGCAATCTCGCGGCGCGTGTTTTATGGTCCGCTAAACGGCCGCTGGGCATTGTTTCGATTGTTACGATTCTCGCAATTCGTCACGCACAAAAAAGAGGTGCGCGCGCGAGCACAACGGCGTCACCATCGCCACGTTGCTCTTCGGCAGAACAAAATGGCGTCGAAATGAATGTGTCCATCATAATTTAGAATATTTTGCGAAAGAAATGAAAATAAATCAAAGGAAGAACTAAAGTAGTCGAAATAAGGAGGTCCATCAGAATATCAATTGAAATACTATCATTTACAAACTCACAATCTTCTAAAGGATTAAGTTTGATATCAGATTCAAGGGATTAAAATATATTAATTGTACCTGAACAGTCTTCCAAATCTAAATGGGCCGAGCTTCCCTAGAGATTAGAAACATTGTCTATAAAATGATTTACATTATTTACAAGTAGGACCGATAAAGCATTAATTGTGCATATGTGGCCCATAACCTGTGAGCCACGCACAATAGACTATCCTAAACTATTTCTGAAATACTCTCCTTCAAGAGACTTGGCTTCTGCTATCATGGGTCCGTAGATCATGATTTATAAAATGTTATCAGGCTCACTAGCACCAAATCACTGAGCAGCAGGAAACTAGCAGTTGTTAAAGAGATTCTAATCTGGGGGCCATAACCTGTGATCCACGCACATTAGACTATCCTGAACCACTTCTAAGTTACTCTATAGCAAAAATAGATAGTCCATTCCAGAGTACTATATAGGAAGCTTGGCAATAGCAAGTCATGACCAGTTAGATTCAACTCATTCAAATACTAGACGAACATAAACCCGGTACACCTAAGTTATGCTAAACCCATTATATCGTAGAGATGACTGACTAAAGCTATACAAACATAAAAACCAATTTGCTGCAGATAAAACAAAAATACTTCAACAAAACAAAATGGCGTCGAAATAAATGTGTCCATCATAATCCCATTTGCAATAATTTCACCCATAGAACTTTTGAATACGACTATCAAGCCCACGTAAGAGCCGAGTCAGGAATGAAGCAAAACAAAGCATTAATCGCGTCCGAAGCGATAAAATAAGAAGTGTAAGTGCGGCGAACGCGGTGGCGGCGGCGAATGCCTTGTTCGTGATTGCGGCCGGGAATGCGAAAGCAGGACAGGCGAGAGCCGGGCAAGCAAGCAGCAGAAGGAGGAACGGAGCTAGCCAGGCCCGAATCGCAGCGCCGACCATGTTTTATAAACACTTTTAAGAGCAATAAATTTATTACTTTTATTTCAAGCGGCGAGCTGCGCGCGTTCAACTTAATACTAAATCTGTGTCTTTAAAGCAAAGAATACGCCGCTTTGTCGGCGCGGGAGAGACGCTTTTTAGTAGATGCTCTCGTCAGGTGAGGATGTGCGCCTCGCCGATGGGCGAGTGCGACGAGGAGAAGCTGTTCCAGCGCGTTGAATCGCGCAGACCTCGGGCTCGGGATCTCACGGTGGAAACGCCATGCGGATCATTATTGCTCGCCGCTTCGCTGCATTCCGCGCGCGGTTCGCATTTTTTGACTACTGTAAGAATTTAATTTCGGATCATAGACGCGAGAAGACGAGCCCTTCGATGCCCGTGCCTGAAAACTTTCAGGGGAAATGGAAATACACTTGTATCTCTATTGTTTGTTTTGTGATTGGTAGAATCTAAAATATCTAGCAAATAATTAAAACAATACAATATATTTCCTGAATTCATTCAGGGAATATTCTAAAATTTAAATGTTTTATGATAGTGTTGTCACGATCGAGGATTTTGAATAGGGGTTGTGGCGGCAACCCATTGCCGCACAAGCAATATTAACATCAATAAACCAACTCTCAATGACCAACCTCATCAACAATTCGTAATCTGCACTTAATCAACATTCACCAGACTAAACACAGAAAATGCTGACACCTAAAAATCGACACGGCGCAGCGAGATTGCGACCTCATGTTCCGCTGAGACGAACTCAAGAAATGGTCGCATCAGCAATTTCACCTATAGTATATATAGTCCACAATTCGACACCAGTTCAGTTTAGCTCAGTGCTCCATTCAGTTATTCAGTTACTCAACCAGTTCGACACCAGCAGCCGCCACCAGGCAGTCCGCCGTCAAAGAGAGTCTACATTGAGTCCCTCACTGGTCGCCTCAGACAACTACATCGGCACCAGCAGCCGCCACCGAGTCCGCTACCGGCCGTCATCACCAGTGAGGGTCACATCAACTTGCCTGCCCCGTCGACCAGTATGAGCCGATCGTCCCCAGCTACCACCCCCTCACTCTCTTCCCCATTTCTACATAGCATACAATTGACGTATTCTCCCATCCAAACTTTTCGAGCCCGCTCCTCTGACCCACACCTTGTCCTTGCTATCAGTTTCTACTCCTCCACACTTAACAGCCTGCCCTTTGCCTTTTGCTGTGTCTGGAACTAAAGGTTGTAGCTGCTCCCCGTAATTTTTTTCCTGCGGCTCCTGGTGTTCTAGTGCTCTGTAGACATTCCCTTCCAATACCTCTTCAAGGAGTAGTCGATCCACTGCCCAGACAATCCAACTGTCTCATATGATTTTCTCCTCAACTTTATTCATTCACCAACCGAATTCCTAGCACACCATACAAACAAACAAACAAACTACAAGTATTCGTGAATAAATGCCTGCGAATCATATCACGAGTCTTCTGGCCTAACAAAATCTCAAACGAAGACCTACTCAGACGCCACAACGAAATCTCGATAGCGCAACAAATACGAAAGAGAAAATGGGGATGGATAGGCCACATCCTCAGACGCGACGACCAAGACATAGCTAAAAGAGCATTAGGCTGGAACCCTCAGGGATCACGAAGAGTTGGCAGACCAGCCCAAACATGGAAAAGAACAATAATCGAGTAGCTGAAAGATAATAACATGACATGAAGTGAGGACAAGGCAACCGCCAAGAACAGAGTCCGTTGGAAAGCACTCAATGAAGCTCTATGCTCCACCTAGTCCAGAACAAAAAAAAATAGTGTCGCATAGTATCCCACGGGCACATGAAGTGACTCTAAGGATATGTTATGGCTGTGGCTGCAGTTATGACTTTGACTGCAAAAAGTGACGGTTTACAGAAGAGTGAGGGATCAAATGCCTCCTGTTTGGATGAATTTATTCATTAGGCAGATCATAAAACAAACATTTTCTAAGACGTTCGATAAAATGCCGAACCATACTTGTGTGTAAATGGCAATTGGTGCACTTTCCGACAGCAGCGTCCCAGTGTTTCGACACTTAAGCGTACAAGTGTCGAAACAGTAATTTAATTCATGCCAAAACATAAATTAAAAATCAAATAAAATTTTTAAACCTGAATATAACCCTCTTTTATAACACTTGTGCAATATCCCCTCTAGGTTACGTGCTAACCTTCTTAATACAAGATTTAGGGTGCACTTGACACTCATGCACTTGCCATCCCAGTATTTATATTAATCCCCACATCCAACATCGCAATATTTGCAAAGACACCTGCTTTATTTGATTTTTAATTATCTGTAAATAATATGCGCATACATATCACCCTCGCCTCTCCAACCACATCATCCCTTGCTTATATCATAGCAGGAAGGGATTTCCTGCAGCCGGTAATTCAATAAAACCGATTCACCACGCCAGTCATGTCGAATTAGAAGGGTGACTAGCTGCACTTTTCCTCTCCGCCTGCATCCGCCAACGATTAACCATCCCATACAAGGGTTAATTCATTAATTAAATACTTGGCATGCACGTCGCGATGATTAAATGTTTTATTGCGCGCATATATCATTCAATATTGAACCATTTTGGCGGCAATAAATGATCGATATTGGAACAAATTAATCGCTCACTGAGTATTTCGTGCATTCCTACATAATTTTCATATAATGCCCGCCTAAATTACGTTAATCTTAATGTGAATATTGCCGCGGCGTATGTGCGCGGCGAGTGGCTAACTGGAATCATCATCCATTCGAAAATGTGTTTAATTAATTCGACGTTAAAATCGTAAACGATTCGATCGATCGCGTTTGGTTATTTTCGTCGGCGAGTGGCTGCAGTTGTTTGGCTGCTGGTCGTTGGGTGCGAGCTGGAGCTGTGTTGAAATGCTTCGCGGCATTCGTATGCGACCAATTAACAAACAAATTTGACGCTGATAACGGCGTTAATTACCGTACGTCGCAGCGCGGGGCGCAACGTTACTTGGACGCCTGCGGCTGGTGTGCGTTCCAACAACGGGCGTACGTACGTTTCGAATTTCAAGTATGCGAAGACTTTGTGATTCGAAAATAAAAGAAGACACGCGTGTGATTCATTAGTGGGACGGAATTAATACTCTTCGAGAGTGTGAGATCAAATATAGTTTGCCAGGCTTCTAGAAGACAAATTTGTTTAAGCTCTGAGGATTTGTCTTTGTTTTATATAAATACAGAGCGTAGAACTAGGTAATCGCTTCTTAAAAGGTACCAGATCACCTTAGGGTCTGTATGCCGCGTCGCGAACTCTGAGAGTTTGGCGAGGTTCGCTAGCATAAGATAAATGATGAAGTGCCTAATCAATGAG